>JADLZK010011321.1:0-225637 GCA_015847255.1 Hyparrhenia diplandra
CTCCACCATCTCCCGGACCGGGAGGCTCGGCGTTGAAGGGCACCACGGCCTTGGAGAGCCGGGCCTCGATGATATGATTCACCGTCGGCCGGCGTCTCGAAGCACCTTGATCTTGCTCACCGCCCGCTCCACCCTTTCCGAGGCGTGGTCGTGCGGTCCCTCACGCCCACGGCTTGCTCGCGGTGGCGAAGGTGCGGCCGTGTGAACCGAGGTAGAGGGTGGGCGAGGTCGTTCTTGAGGTAGAACCACTCCTCCCTCCACCCGGGGTTGGCCGACGGAAGTCACCCCGCGGGAAGGACTCACGGACCCTCCCCGCGCGATATTTGCATCGTCACGCAGGCGATCGGGGCTGGGCCACCTCCCTTGCCCCGCGGGGGGTTGGATCTTGGCGTGACGAAGTGCCCGAAGAGCTCCCGGTTGGGAGGGATCCCCCACCCACCCCTCGCAGAGCGTGTTGAAGACGCCGAAGAGCAAGCACCAGTTCGGCGTCCGTCCGGAGCTCGACGCCCCGCACGAGACAAGGCGCGGAAGAAGTCGTCGGGCGGTACGCCAAGTCGCTTCGTGGAAGGCCACGAACGAGACGATGTAGCGGCGGGTCAGGAGATGCGTGGGACGCCGGTGGTATGATCCACTCCTCCGCCGCCGTCCGCGGGTACGGAAGCCCGCCGACGAGGCTGCAACTCTCGATCAGCGCCTCGGTTGCCGTCGACGGCAGCCAGGAGCCCATCTCTCAGTCTTTGAAGCGAATCGCCGGCGAAACAGGGGAGACGGGAGGATGGATCTACAAGCAAGCGGCGGCGACTGAACTCTCTTTCTCTCTGCGAAGGAAGGCAGGAAGTAGGAAGGTGAATCCGCTCCCCGATCTCTGCCTATTTATAGAGCTCAGCGCGACGGAGGCGTCGAGGTGAAACCGCCGGGAGGGCCCACCCCGCGTGTCACATCCGCCTGCAACGGACGCCGCGAGATCGACGCGCGTCTAACACCTGGCGGAAGCCGAACGGCCGCGACATTAATGGGATAGCTCTTCGGTAAAAATCCCAATCGGTAAGGTCCCCAACGGCTATTTTACACATGGTAAAATCCCGAGAGCTCCGCGATAACGGCTAGATTGCCGAGCTCGCGAGAGAGCTCGAAACGCGAACTCCCGCCCTCGGGGTTCGAAGGCCGGCTGTTTCGAGAGCTCCGAGAGCCGCCCCGAGACACCACGGCGGGCGCCTTGCGAGCGGCATCGACGGCCGCGCCTTGAGCCCGAAGGGCTCGGGGCTTTGCTCGCGCGTCCGTGTCGCCGAGGGCCACGGTCGACTCAGAGCTAACCTCACCGATGAGGAAGCGCCTCGCCCCCAGACATCACCCGGGGGCTCGAGAACCACGGGAGTTGAGCTCTCAGAACTTGAGGTCGATCCGCTAGCCGATCGTACGAACGGGCTCGAGCTCAGGCCTCACCGGACTATCCGACCGGCAGCTCACCGAGCACTCGATCTCGGCTCACAAGATCACCTCGAGCTCACCACCGCCGCCAGTCGAGGAGGAGCGGGTCGACGAGCCCACAAAAATTCTAAAGCCTCCGCGAGAACCTCTGTTCTCACGGAGCCTCTGGGGCTACACCCGCGGGTGCGCTGCAGCGCACCCACGGACAAACATCCATCCTAAAGCAAGGGTCCCCTCCGCGAGAGGAGCCGCCAGGCGAACAAACATCTCGGGAGAGACCTCTTCTCCCCCAAATACTCGGGGGGCTCTTTGTGGGGGATCGATATTTGGGACACTCAAACAAGAGCACCCTACCCGCTATCAACAAACCAAAGCGATCCCGAACCCCGATTGCACGAGAGACGTAACAAGGCAAGGCGTCTCACTGCGGCGCACGAGGTCTTCACCACGCACGAGCTCTCCCCACGAGGGCGAGCCTCCGCTCCGCTCGAGCTCCCGCGCAACGAGCTCTACGACGACGTCCGCTAAAGACCTCATCCGCCTGCCTTCTCGGAGAAGCCTGCGGGTACAGGAGTTGGTCAACTACTCCCTGACAGGCTCAACAACTCTCTGACGACCACTGTAGCCACGCTGGGCTACAGTAGGGAAAGAGCTGTCGGACGATCACCTCATCATGCCCCGTCGACTCCAACAACTCCGCCACAGTACCGTGAGGGTACGTACGGGGTACACCCTCCCCATCCCCGGTATGGGCGCGCCCATGCCGAGAAGACGTCTTCCAACTACGATTGGAGACGGGGCGACGCCTGACCACCGCCCAAACCCCGATTCCCGCGTACGGCGACGACCAATTTCAACACCCGAAGTACTCCGGAGCTCGAAGGGAGCTCTTGCCCGCGTAGTGAGCTCGTCTGGGAGCTCTTTCCTGCATCTATCACCCTGTACATGTATTTTCGTTTCTTCAAGTCCTCAACCCGAGGGGAGCTCATGAGCCTCGCCCCCTTGCGGCTATAAAAGGGGAGGCCGGCCACCGGCTTGAGGCAGGTTCCACACCCAGCTTCATAGCACACACTCACACACCCACTCGATATTGGCACTTGCCTCAATCACAGAGACTTGGGGGCCTTCTCCCTCTCTCGATTTGCTTGTACTAGCCCCGGTACGAGCATTTGAGCTCGGATAGTGATCACCACTGGACTAGGGTGCGCGGTTTGCCCCGAACCAGTATAAATCCCGTGTCATTGTCTCTAGAGCTAGGCCATCGGAGCACGCATTAGCCAGACATTACTGTGACGGTGGTATTAGACCACGATAATTTATATATTTTAATATATAATTGCCGGCATTTTAAAAACGTTGACTTCTCGGGAAGCGAGAATGACATCTATTTTGAGATGAAGGTAGTAATGTGCACATTTGTCTTCGAACATTTTATCTCATATTTAGGTACTATGGTACCACGCACAAGCGCCGTGCATCCACCGCCACGGGCGCCGAACGCTGGGACTCTGAGCGCGGCGTCTATTGCTTGACCGACTAGCACGGCACCTTAGCGTCAGTCGCGTTCAAAGTTGTTAAGTGTCGCCGTTCTTCGTTGCCTCTTTTTCGATCCAACTTCCGCCACTTGTCACAAGTTGCCAACACGTCGAAGTTCACTTCCAAGCACGTGTGTTACCATTTTGAAAACATTTTCTCCAAGGACGAAGTTAGCTTGAATGCATGCACATGATTGTTGAACCTATAGGCACACGAGGATCACCGGTCCCGATGTTTTTCCCCTCTTGATAGTCCGGCTATCGATCCTAAGTCACTCACACCCTCTATGGTGTCTTGAGTGCAAAATCAAAATGACCCTATCAAATATACATTTGCCTTGAGCCCATTTTGATTCCTCGAATCCACTCCAAGCGAGCACTTGATCATCTTTTGGATCACCTCAGTCCATCCACAATGACCACCATTCTCCACACTTGGCTTAACCAATCTCCAACTAATCAAACACTTAGCATAGAGAGATTAGTCCTGGGATGTCATCTATTAGCCAAAACCAAACTAGAGGTCTTCAGCGCGGACCCCTCCTTTGTGCCCCATTCACTGGGCGGCGGGTTCTCTGATGGTAGTTGGGCCCCCATTTTACCATCGCTGGACTCTCCTTCGTGTGAGGTTAGCGACGACACCGCCAAACGCCGCCTTGACAACTTCATCAACAAAGTAATGCGTAAGAGTTTCCCTCCTCTTATTCTTGAGCCTTCAAAGCAGGCTCCCGCTAAGTCGTGGTTGCCGTGGCGGAGCCTAGAGTTGGCGGCTTAGCACCTTTCACAACGTGCAATGTATGGGCTTATCAAGGGTCCATCAACACCATCCGCATGGGTGCTGGCGGCGTATGACAGGCTCTACGACGGGGACTAGACAACGAAAGATGTCGAAAAGATGGATGAGCTCCTCTTGGCTATTCGGCCGCGAAGACACAAGGCCACCTCCTAGGTCGCGTCGCTGCGTCAATACTGGTTGTTCCTCCTATGTAATATCGACGTAGAGATCTTCTGCTATGATGGTCTAGCTACAGTTGTGCTATGTTGACCTCCTTTGGTGCTAGTAAGATGCGCATTGTAAATTTGTCCAAACTCTTCTCAATACGATGATATGCAAATCTTTTACGTATTCGAGAAAAAAAACCTAACTCCTTGAAAAAGAAAAGTAGTGCATCAAGTAGTCGTTATGGCACCGTACTTTTTTTCCTTTGAAAAACAATTGCTACAAACTAAAATAACCTTGCGACGATCTCGTTGGCATTGGCAACGAAATGGAAATCTCAACTGTCAATTTGATTGTGCGATGCAACCCATAACATATAGAACAACATGACACCAATACTCGTAAAAAACATGGCACAAATAATTTCTCCGTTGTTCGATCAGCAACAAAAATAACTTTTTGCACATCCAGCAATCGCGTGACACTTATTATATTAGCCACCTACCTAGTCGGTCTTAATCAGTTAATCTAAGGGCATGTTTGGATGGAGGTACTACTAAGACTAATAGGGACTTGACCCCTCCCAAAAGTCTAGTGAAATTGAGACTAATTGAGACTAAAAATTAGTCCCTAATCTTTTTATTTGATTATTTAGAGACTAAATGAGACTAATTTAGTCTCAGGTCCCTGGGCCCTCACGAGAACCAAACATGACCTAAGACACAAGAGGCACCTTTGCACACACAAAGACACAACGTGCCAAACACGAGACAGCGCTCCACACCATCCTGTATCCAACTCACGTACTGTCTGTGTTACGACAAATGACAAGTGGGCCCCGGCGGGTACCAGTTAACCAACCAATGGAAGCTGCCCAACTACCTCGCCAAGCTCGCTTTTGCCTTTTGCCTGGTAGCAGCCAGCCTACTCCATCACTGACATGACGTCCCACATGTATGATGGCCCACATGTCACTATACTACACAGCGATATAAATAAATATAAAATTTCTCTTCGGTCAAAAATATAAAAATTCTCCCGAGGAGAAGACCCAGATCGCCGGTGGCTTTGGCTACTTGCTTGCTGTTGCTGGCCAATGGCGGCCATTCCGAGCGGAGCGACAGCCCAAGCCGGAGCTGAGCATCCGGCCTGACCAGGAGAGGCGAGAGAGTGGAGTGGAGTGGAGGCCGGACTCAGAAGCATGGGCCCGTCGGCGGCGTGGCGTGAGGGGCGGCGGACGCTGGTGCTGGTGAACCTGGCGTCCATCATGGAGCGCGCCGACGAGGCGCTGCTGCCGGCGGTGTACCGGGAGGTGGGCGCCGCGCTGCACGCATCGCCCACGGGGCTCGGCGCCCTCACGCTGTACCGCTCCATCGTGCAGGCCGCCTGCTACCCCGTGGCGGCCTACGCCGCGTCGCGCCACAACCGCGCCCACGTCATCGCGCTCGGGGCCTTCCTCTGGGCCGCCGCCACCTTCCTCGTCGCCGTCTCCGACACCTTCCTCCAGGTCAGCCCGCCATTGGATTTGCCTTTGCTGCTTGTTCCATTCGTTTACAAGAATACATAGCGAGTGCCGTGGATGTGCTGCTGTGGTTAGGAATTTCAGATTGCATCCGGTATCTGTCTTTCGGTTTGGCTCCCAGTCCCAGTCCCCAATCTCCAACATTTTCCTGCTGTTAGTTCATCAGACTCGACCAATTTTGCTTAAGGAGGCGGATATTTTCAAAAAATCATGTCGTCGTCGGGGCTGCTGCTTGTGAAAAGTATGCTTGCGGCCGTGAATCAATGACAAACCGCCGTTCGGCCGATGTTTCGTTTTCACAATAGAATTCGTGGTAAAGTATGTGGAATTTTACAATTGAAACTTGACTAAGCAACAACCTAGAAGCAGTCGTTTGTCATCTCTTAAGTTCTTCCCCTTGTGGCGTATAATGAGAGGACAACGAAGTATTTCCTCCTCACAACCGATGGTGACACTGATGGCGTTTTAGACTTTCAGTATCATTTAGACTAAATAGATGGCATTCCAGTCTTTCAATACTTCCTTCGGATCATACAAATGTATTAGGTTTTAACGTTTCCATGCTTATGATTATAGCAGTATATATACTGACACAATATAATTTTACTCCATGGAGACAATACCTTGTTTCCAAAATCGAGGCATCACATTTTTAGACCAAACTAAATCCTTCTGTGATTTTTTTTCTTCAAATTAACCTGCACAGCTGGTTAAACCAATTTGAAGGGGACTAAATGCAGTTATCAAGTGCTTCTTTCTATCCATTATTTGTCTCATACTCTCATTCCATGACAGTAATCTTAGCTGAACATATGGATACTGCTACAAAGGATTACTTACTTCTTCTGCTCCTCCAGGTGGCAATTTCAAGGGGCTTGAATGGCATTGGTCTAGCTCTCGTCATACCATCAGTCCAGTCTCTGGTCGCTGACTCCACTGACGACGACAACCGTGGCACAGCTTTCGGCTGGCTGTTCTTGACCAGCAGCATAGGCTCCATATTTGGGGGATTCTTTGCCTTGATGCTTGCTCAGACTACAATCTTGGGGATTGAAGGATGGCGTATTGCCTTCCATCTCGTCGCAATCGTCAGTGTCATCGTAGGCATCCTCATGTGGTTCTTCGCCGTGGATCCCCATTTCCACACAAACAATGCTGCCTCACATGCAATCAGCCGAAAGTCTGCACTTGATGAAGCAAGGGAGCTCATCATTGAGGCCAAGTCCATAATCCAGATCCCAACTTTCCAAGTGTTCGTGGCGCAGGGTGTCAGCGGCTCGTTCCCATGGTCAGCACTGTCATTCTTGGCAATGTGGCTTGAGCTCATCGGGTTCAGCCACGAGGAAACCGCCATTTTCACGACGACCTTTGCTGTCGCCTGCTCCATTGGTAGCCTTCTTGGTGGCAAGATGGGGGATTTCTTGGCTCGGCGATATCCGAACGCCGGGAGGATCATCCTGTCGCAGATAAGCGCTGGCTCTGCTATTCCTTTAGGTGCTGTTCTTCTGCTGGGTTTGCCTGATAATCCATCCAGATCCAGTGGTGTAGCCCATGGACTTGTTCTGTTCATCATGGGACTCATCATCTCTTGGAATGGAGCTGCTACAAACTGGTACGCCCACAAATTTCACCTTTTCAATTTTAAACACTGGTTGGTCTGTGTTACTGAAATGTGACAAAACCGATGTTGAAAACTCTGTTTCGCAGCCCTATTTTTGCAGAGATCGTGCCCCAGAAGCAAAGGACAACCATCTATGCTCTGGACAGGACTTTCGAGAAGATTCTAGCTTCGTTCGCGCCTCCTGTCGTTGGCTTGTTATCGCAGCACCTCTATGGTTTCAAAATGGACGACAAAGGGAGCAGCCCTGAACAGGACCGGGAGAACGCCGCATCGCTGGCCAAGGCGCTGTACACGGCCATTTCCATCCCAATGGTTTTCTGCAGCTCCACATACACGTTTATGTACCGCACTTACCCTCGAGACAGGGAGCGTGCACGCATGCAGTCCATCATTGAGTCAGAGCTAGATCAGATAGAGCTGGGTGGTTCGAGTTTTGGATGTGGCGACGACAGGTTTGAGCTCTTTGAGTCGGTGCACGATGGTGATAAACCTGATGAGGTTGATGGCAGTTCTGGTGCTGAAGAATCTGCTGAGGCCGATGCTGGCACTGAAAAACTATTAGGTAAAAACCAGGAGTTGTGACGAGCAAAAGAATCTTAACCACATTGACCATTCATGTTGAAAAGGATATTGTGCCGATTTTAGGAACTTGTAACTGGACTATCAATATGATTCACTAAAGTGACCATTATTTGTTCTTCCATATCTTCGTTATCCTACTGGCTACTGCTGCTATACAATATTTATTCTGGTGACTTCGTGATGTACATCAGGGCACTTTAATGTTGACAGCAAGAAGCTTTATTTTTTAGTTATTATTATTTTTTTGACATAAACAGGAGGGGTTTCTCCTACTGGGCTTTTATTGAAATAAAAGGAACAAGACTTTACAAAAGGTTTAGGAAACATAAAAAGTATGAAAAAAATAAAGAAGATTACAAATGAGTTTGCAGCCATAAATCTAAACTGATTTTTTTGGTGCCTTTGCTCTAAGCATAACTAGAACAATCTCCTTCTTGAAGACTTCTTTACATCGCTCGAGACAGTGCTGGAGACCTCTGAAGATTACATCATTTCGCATTGTCCATATAGACCAACACATGGTGACAACAATTTCCATGAAGCAAGGGACATTCAGCTGGTTCTTGAAGCCTTGAACCACTATACTGGGATCTGAGGAAGCAGGAGCAATGACTGACAGCATATTCCAACAGGCTGCTGAGAAAGGGCAAATAAAAAAAGATGTAGAAGATCTTCTTCAATGCTCAGCTAACATAGCACACAAGTATAATCAGGCAGATGCATATTCCTCCTTTTAAGCAAAGATCTTGTGCTAACTATGTCCTGTAGAAGTAGCCAAAAGAATACCTTCCTTTTATTTTGGCAAGCAGAGCTCCAGAGCCATTTAAAGGATGGGTGAGCATTTATGTGACCTATCAAGAGCTTGTAAGCCTTTCTAGAAGAAAACATACTTCCCCAACTGTAAACCCATATGTCAGACACTTGCTGTAAATCAAGATTTTGAAGTAGCACAGTGAACTCATTAAATTCATCAAAGGCCTCAGCAGACAAAGGCAAATGGAATAGCTCATGAAGTGGATCATTTTGTGCTGCTTGGGTGTGTTTGGTTGTATCAAAATGGACTAGCACTACTAGAATGGGCCAACTTTTGGCTGTTTGGTTGCAAAAAGGGAGAGTGGAGCCGGGCTAGAATGGCCCATCCGTACAGAGATAGCCCGGCCAGAAACGAATCGCAGGGGTGGCGATTCAATCCTGGCCGGGCTCCAACCGGCCGCGAGCGACTTTCCTCTCACCGCCTCCTTCACTCACCCTCCGTCCCCGGCACCTGCTCTGTCCCCAGTCGCCGCGACGCTCCCTCCATTCCCGACGGCGCTCGCTCGGAGAAGCCGGCGGCGCTCGCTGTAGGATTTCTGGACACCTAGAGAGAGGGGGGGTTGAATAGGCGTGACCTGTTAAAACTCCCTGTAAAAATTCAGCTCGAGCAGATATAAGAATGGACCGCAACACTACTCCTCTCTAAATAAAAGGAATATGACAGTGCGTAAACCCAAGCTGGAAAGATCTCACAGAATGTATTCCACTCCTCTTAAAGGACTGCTAGGCACAGGTATAGAACAGAAAGAAACTGAACCAACAAATAGGGTTGAAACCCTAACTCAACAAATATGAACAGCAGTAATAAAAACAGCACACGAGACAAGCGATTTAACCCGTGGTTCAGCGTCACCACCAAGGCTGGCCAACTCCACGTTGTTGAGGTTGCCACACAAGGCTTAGCTCACCACTAAGGCTTGCCTTTTCCCTCGTTCACAAGTCTAGGGACCAAACCCTAGAGATGTGGGGTGATTTTCTTGATTTAGTACGAGGTTACAAACCTCCCAAGGCTGCCACACGAGTTGGCAAGCTCAAGGGCGACACCTAGCCGTCCAGGAGCAAGCTTCAAGATTAAAGAACCCTAGGGTTCCTGGCCAAACGCGAACCAAATGTTCTTTCAAGGTGGGGGAAGCTGTAGATCCGGTCTCCAATCGAAGTTTGCTGCCCTTTCCCTCAAGATTTGATGGTGGAAATCGAAATCTAACTTGGGGAGAGGTGGAGCAACAATGGAGGAGAGAGAGAAAGAGCTCTGGTCGGGTTCTTCCACGAAATGAACATTGGGGGGGAGAAAATATCCGTTGGGAGGGGTAGAAATGGTATTTATACCCCTTTGGGCCCAACGGTCGATTGAGAATAGCAAAGGTCCTCCTCTCAACCCCGCAGTAGTGCTACGTTCCAAAAACAGCGAATTAGAATCTCAAATTTTGCTGGTTGTTTTGGGTATGTGAGGTGATGAAACTGAGGTAGGTTTGAGCATTTGATTCGACACTTGACCAGTTGCCTTCAGATCTCTGTTGGCATTTCTAAACATCGTCGTAATTCAGGGTAGGTAAAACCTAACTCCTCAACGACACCTAGAAACACCGGGTATAAAATAAATCTACACTTACGTTGTCACATATAAAAATCATTATATCCGCAAGCGCATAGATATGAACTGAAAATAAGCTCTATACCTTTGTATCACTTCACCTAGGATGAACCAAGTGTCGTAATTTATTTTTTTCCTAAAGGAAGGACTTGAGGCAACATTCATACGATTCATGGCAATTCTATATTCTATCTACATAAAATTAGTCATTCCAATACTATAGCAGGGGTAAATGTAAAATATAAATAATAAATAAATAAAGACAATAACAAAAGACAATAATGAAAGATAAAATGATGCCTAGGGTATTCCATGAGATAGAGAGATATAGAGACTCACTTAATATGGTAAAGACAATCGTGGGAATTCTGAGTATGGACTTCTAGTAACTATCAGTCATTAAGTCAAAGCATAGTAGGTAAAATATTCTCATGTATAGCACAAGCAAATCATATATACCAAGAGGGATATCAACTAAGGAGGATTTATTAATGAGATAAACTAGCCTCCGTCGTGACCATATCCTAACGTTCACTATATGCGGGGGGAGGATGATAGAAGACTCAATTAGGCTGTCACCCTCATGAACTACCCCACGACCCAGCATACAACGGTCATTCGCAAATAACTTATATCTAAGCACCATGCCTACATATAACTTATGACTTAACCCCCTCGAGATAAAGGCTAAGCTATCCACGATCTCAAGCATATAATAATCAATAACTAGAACTATATCAAATATCAAATTAGAATATACTAAGAACATAACAATCAATAATATAATAAAACAAAGCATAATCATAATGAGAACTCAAGATAAAATGTATTACCGAATATCTCCAATATAATAGATCTGAAATTAATCTTGAGCCGAGCTCGCACTCTTCCTTGAATAAGTTAGAAAGTCTACTACTCTAATCTCTAAAGAACTAGAGCTCTCTAATCTTCTAATCTCTGGAAACCCTAGTACTAATCTCTCTCTCTCTAATTACAATGTATCTAAACCCTGAATAATACTGAAGACTAATGAATTAGGGTTTCAGGGGGTAGCTCTGCCCCTTCTTTTATAGCCCCCTTGGATGAATCTCAACCCTTGGATCAAACTGACTTGATTAGATGGACTAGATCTTCTCCATAGGTCGGTTGTAGGAAGGTTCCAGAAGCTGGACACATGGATCCTCCACGAGTGGTGCCGTGGCGGCACGGGGCGTCTTCGCCCGACCCCACCCCAGGGGGGTCTGCGCCCTCCAAACCTCTTCGAGCTTCATTCTTTCGTCATTTGTACACCTGGAAATTGTACTAATGCCCTGGATTTGGTCATTTTCTTCCGTTTCTCATTTTCCCCTCTTTTCAGCTCTTTTTCCAGGGTTTTCTGGGTTCTTCCTGTGTATGCACCAAAACTCGTGGAATTCATTAGTAATAATAATATTTATCTAGCATTTATCCTTAGTCGATGGTTTAAAACATATATAAAAGTGGTCAATAACTACTATCAACAAGCTCCCCCAAGCTTAACTTTTGCTAGTCCCTTAGCAAAACAAAGGTGCACACAAGAATTTTTATTCCGGATATAAAATAATTTAACTTTCAAACTTACTCTTGTCCTTTTTAACCATGGGGCTTTTCAGCATTCACACATATCTTGGGTATTTGAAAGATAGAACGATCAAGTGAGCACTATGTTTCAAATTCCTCCTTCAACTATCATACCTAGAGTTTTTATAAGTTTTCAAAATAAAACTTAGAGATTCATTGCATGACACTCTCAAGTCACTCATATGTGGTATTTATGGATACTCTCTATAACACTCATAATGATATGCTCTCTTTCAAAGTAAACTCTCACTCACTCTCTACAAATAAAGGCTTATGTGGAGCTCATAGGAGTGGCACTCTGAAAAATATAGCATATTGCAAAGACTATATTTCTAAGTCAAACAATGGATCCAAAGAGAGTGAAGTCATGCAATCAAATCAAGAAGTGCATGTGTATGGAATATGGTGGAATATATAGTGGCTAACCTAATTCTACTTTGCTCCTTTTGAGGAATAAAACTCTCTTATTTTAAACTTTGAAAACATAAAGGAAACATGGGCTATCTTTTTCTTTTCTTTCTCTCTCTCTCTCTCTCTCTCTCTCTTTTTAATCAGAAAGGCGGGCATCTAAGTACCCATTGTTTTCACTTTGGACACTTGTCCATTTTTTTAACTCTCTTTTCTTATTTATTTTTGCATAGCCCCATGCTTCTCTTTTTACAACAACATAATTATAAGAGAGAGAATAATAAATTTTGGAGCACTTATTCACAAATATCCTAAAGGAATATTTTTGGAGTGTTTTCTCCCAGTGTAGGAGCATAACACAATTTTTGATGGATGGAATGAAAATGGATGCATACTCCTAGTGTAGGAATAGCATAATGATGTATATGTATACAAGTGGATGGTGGAGTGTGTATGAGTTCTTGATTTTAAGAGTATGACAAACCTCTCATAAGGCATACACCAAAGCTTGACAAACTTCAAATCAAAGCAAATAGCATACATGACTGGAGGTTTTCCTAATCTAAATATCAAATATTCGGTTTTGGTAGGAATTTAAACACTCACCACGTAGAATCTCATCATATAAGGATTTTCAAGGTTTTCAAAAGATAAATCTCCAGGAATCTAGTCTCATTTAGAATAAGAAAAATAGTAGCTCAAACTATCTCATATCATATCCGTCAATTACCTAGATAGAGATCAAGCATATGCATCCCACGGGTTTCAAAGTGTAGAGAAAATTATCATGTCGATTAATTTATGACCCTTGCAGAAAGAATTAAGCACTAATCATTTTTAGAGATTTGAGCATACTAATACAAGGCTCTACTTATATACAAAGACTCTTAAAAACAAGATAACAAAGCAAACTAAAAGTAAGCAAACTAAAACAACAAAACTGAAATGAACTAAGGAAAACTATGTTACACACTCTATTTTTGGATTTTCATTTTATCATTTGGAAAGAAAATCTATCAACTAATTTTAATTTGGTTTTCTAGGTTTTCACATTTTTATGGATTTTCTTATAAAACCTCAAAGATAAATAAATAGATAAAAAATAAAATGAGTAAAGAAAACTTACCCGACTGGGGTCCTCCCCCAAGCTAGCTGATGCACTCACTGAGGTGGTGGTGGTGGTGCAATGTGCAGTCCCTTGAACAGATACATCCAGTTTGTCCTACTCTCATCATGGAATCTTTGGTTGTCTTCTCCTATCTGCTGCACTCTCTCCTGCAACTCCTGCTGTCCTGTTTCAAGATGATCAATTCTAGTACCAAAGTTAGTCAAAATTTCACCTACATTCTCTCTTGGTGGTGGCTCCTGGCGAGGGTACTGAGGTGGATACTGCTGATAGGTCTGATAAGGTTGTGGTACATAGGCAATATGTGGTTGCTGCTGGTGGAAAGGGAATGGTCCTGGGAGGTTTTGTTGAGAGGAGGGTGCTATAGAGAAAGACATACGCCCTCCTTGCATACTAGACTCTCCATGCTCTTGCTCTTGGTACTCTTTAAAGCGTCCCTGCCCCTAAGTTTTATCTTGGCCTCCCCAAGAAGTACTGGTAGATGATTCTGATTGTTGGGGTATTGGCCATTCATCTCTTTCTGCTCCATGCGGTCTTGCTGGTCCAGGTTGCTCAAAATAATAAAATTCTTCAAAAGCTGGAACAGGTGAAATAGGCTCTTGATAATGAGGCTGTGGGTTTCTTGTGTGTCTAGATGAGCTTCTCCCAAAGGGTACTCCTTCCTCCTGCAAGTCAAAGACAAAACTATCCACAACATACAACCCCAAAGAAGAGTTGGGTAAGACATATTCATTAATGTATCCCTTATAAAACATGACAAATTGATCTCCATTCTTTTTAAGCAGGTGAGCATGATTGAAAAATACATAACCACCAACAAAATGAGGTTTAGTAATATATTCAATGGTAGCATTTTGCAACAAACCAATGTTAGTAGCAATACGAGTAATCCAAGATGTGTAAGAAATATTTCCTCTCTTCAAACTAGGCATGGCAATCCAATGAGTAACCAAAAATTTGACAGGGGAAACTTTAATCTTTCTAATCATGGCATACAACAACTTTAGTTCCTCTATTCTAGCAATTCTAAGTTCATCTCTAGGAAATAAAGTTATTTTCATCGACCTATGCAAGAATCTCAAAGTGTGATGGTGAATTTCATCAGTGCAAGGTTTCTTTCTTGCCCTTAAAACTATGCTAGAAATGTCTAGCCAAAAGCTATCTCTATCAAAGTCTCTCAAAGCTAGATCAACATCTGAAAGGTCCTAATGGCTAGACGGGGGGTGAATAGCCTATTAAAAATTCTACAAACAACACTAAGCAAGGCGGTTAGTAAATAAGATGGCGTAGCAATTAAGCAAATGCTTCAAGCTAGCTATGCAAGCCTCCTAGCAATTCTAGCAATTCTATGATCTCTAATCACACTCAAAGGCTAGGTTGCTAAGTTGCTCCTAGGTGGACAAGATACACTAACTAATTCTACCACTAGGAGCTAACAAGGCTAAGCTAACTAAACAAGCTACTCACACTAAGCACCCTAACAAGATATACTACCAAAGTAATGCAAGAGGTGCTAGAATACAATACCACCGTGTAGTAGTCGAGGTTGTAGCCAATCACCGTGATCACCAAGAAATCTCCAACGAGCAAGAACAAGTGACACGATGATTTTTCACCGAGGTTCACGTGCTTGCAAGCACGCTAAGTCCCCGTTGTGGCGACACACTCACTTGACGTATGCTG
Organism: Hyparrhenia diplandra; assembly: GCA_015847255.1. Lineage (NCBI taxonomy): Eukaryota > Viridiplantae > Streptophyta > Magnoliopsida > Poales > Poaceae > Hyparrhenia > Hyparrhenia diplandra. The sequence continues at coordinate 14,849 of JADLZK010011321.1, forward strand.
CTTAATGGCGGTGCCAAATCCCCTATGGGAGCTCAAGCAAACGATCACAAAAGAGGGTCCAACAAGCCACATGCAATCCACTAGTGCTCCTTTCGCGAATCTCCCGTGGGGTAAGGAACGACCCCTCACAATCACCACCGGTGTGGCCTCGAACAAGCTCCAATCGAGCTCAACACCGCCTCTTGCTCCAAGCCGCTAGGGAACCGGGCAAATTCCCAAGAAAACAAGAATCTCGCGGCTTCTCCAAGGATGAAGTGCCTCTAGATGCAACCGATGCAAGCAATGCACTTCTATCACTCTCAATCTCACCAAGAATCCGAGTTAGTGATGAGGAGATGAGTGGAGAGGAGTCTCACAAGCTCAATAGCAAGTTGGAAGCTTCAAATGTGCAAGAGAGAGCTCAATGAACCGGCCATCCAAGTATATATAGAGCTCCCCTCGAAATAGAGCCGTTGCTCTAAAAATTGCTCTAGCGGGGGTGACGGACGCACCGACCGGACTCACCAGCCCGAGTCCGGGTCGCTGGTCCGCCATCGCTTCCGGTCGCTACCGACAAAGGGTCGGGCCCACACCGGGCGCCCCCTCCTCGCGTCCGATCGCGACTTCGGTCGGGCTGGGAAGCATCCGGTCCGGCTTCCGGCCGGCGTCCGGTCATTTTTTATTTTGTAGAGCTCTCGCGACGCACCGACCGGAGCCACGGCCGAGGCGCCCCGGTCACCACTCGTGCGTGTGGTCGCCTACGGACGGTTGCTTCTTCATCTTTTTCTTTGCTCTTTGCTTCAACCTTGCTTCGCCTCTTGCCAAGGGTTGCCAACACGTCAAGATGACCACGTTATCACCAATGTTCAAGACGTCGATAAGTTAGGCAAGATCGAAGTTAGTGCTCTCATTGTCCTAAATGTAAATGCAAGTCAATTGGACCTAGAAGCACTTCACCAAAGGATTGTCGCGGCATTCCCTCTTGATAGTCGGCTATCTATCCTATAATGTGATCACACGCTCTATCGTGTCTTGATCACTAAAAGGAAAAACCCTATCAAGATACCTTTGCCTTGATCTCCCGGGTTCCTCTCAAACCGATCAACGAGCTTGACGATCCATCATGTACACCATCATCGTCCATGTTCATGATCATCATGCTCCTTGTCATCCTTCTAATCCTATCTCAAGTCATACACTTAGAGCAAGGATTAGTCCACAAGTGTGTCATCAATTTCCAAAACCAAACATGAGATTTCAACATCAACATGACAATAATCAGGAGAACCTAACAATTAACTAAGTTGCATCCAATTCACAGAAAATGTTTTGTTGAACATTGTAAATGATACTCCATGTTCTAGCAACTCTAGGGTGCATAAAAATTCAACAGTGAGCAGCCTACACCCTCTTTCATTTACTTCCCAAGCATCCCCCAACCTATGCTCCTAAAAACTTCATTAAAATATACATCCATATCGGTAGAAGCAAGCAATTCGGGGTCAATGATGGGTGTCAAGGTAAACTCTTTGTCCTTAAGTTTTCTATATTTGGCCTTCTCTTCATCACTAATAAAATGGATATCTTTGATATTCAAGAGAGAAAGGGGCTCACCATGGGATTGTGTAGGATCCCTGGACACCTAGAAAGGGGGGTGGGGGTGAATAGGCATCTTTCAAAAATTTCTCAAAAACTCGGTCAGTAACCCGAGCGGCACCGCCGGTCCTCTAAGCGGCACTGCCGCTCCTCTAAGTGGCACTGCCGCTCCTGCAGAAGATATTAGCTCACAGTTCAAAATTTGTCCAATGAAAAATAGATCGGGTAATTTTGTTGGGTTCCTGGACAGGTGTAGACTGCACATCGAGAGCTGAAATGAGTAGATCGAGTGTATACAAGTAGATCGACCTCAAACCCTAAAACTCCTCAACAACAACAACAAGGATTCAATAGAAAGTAAATCAAGCACATGGTGACACGGTGATTTATCCTGTGGTTCAGCTCGCCACCAAGGCTTGCCTAAGTCCACGTTGTTGAGGTTCCACAAAGGAATGAGCTCACCACAAAGGTTTGCCTCTTTGCCTCGTTCACAAGTCTAGGAACCAAATCCTAGAGATGTGGGGTGATGTATTAGATGCAAGAGGGTGTTACAAACCTCCCTAGGTAGCCACACAAGTTGGCAAGCTCAAGGGCGATGCACTAGCCGGCTAGGAGCTAGCTCCAAGAGCAAAAGACCACAACCGCCGGTCAAAGTGCGAACCAAGTGCCTCTAGAACGATGAAGATCAGTGGATCACTCTTCCAATCGAAGTTTGTTGCCCTTTCTCTCAAGGATTGATGGTGGAAATCAATGGGAAGCTTGAGAGGAGTGGGAGCAACAATGGAGGAAGAGAGAGTGAGCACTTGGGTGGTGTTCTGTCGAAATGAGCAGAGGTGGAAGAAGGTAACCGTTGGGGGTAAAAGAGGAAAGTATATATACTCCCACTTCCAACGGTCAGATCATGAGCGGCACTGCCGCAAATGATCGAGCGGCACTGCCGCATAGCGGCATCGCCGCTCCCCCTGAGCGGCACTGTCGCTCAGGCTAAGTCAGGTGGAAATCTGGAAGTGTGGTGATCACTGACTTAGTCTGGAGCTAGAGGTTGTATGGTGTGAAAATGAGCACTTGGTTGCGCGTTTTGAAACAGTGGTTCTAATCCCTCTTAATAGTACGGCGTGTCCTAAACTCAAATTCAAAATATAAAACGAATATAAACCTCCTTTCTTGAAGTACCAGCTGTAAAAAGAATTGGGGTACTCCTCTTTTAGGTTTGCAATGTCCTCCTTGCTTATTACCTGCTTGTTAACTCGATAAATCTCATTAGTCCTCTAGTTAGATTGTCATCAACGCCAAAACCCACATTAGAGGTTGATTGCACTTACAGATTGTTGAGATGAAGATCCTCTTATGGAAGGTCTTGGTGAATCAAGGTCCATCTCGGAGGTTCCTCGGTGTGAGCTTCCTCTTGACCTAATCGTTGTCACCATGGATGAAAGGGATTTCCAACCCCTCATGGTTCCCTGCTACAAGAAATTTCTCCACAAAAACTAGGGCAAATGTGAGGATTACAGAAAATAAGCAAGGATCTACCACTTCACCTTCACTTCCCTTAATCTTTTCTCCAAAATAGCTCAAGGTGGTTCACGAAGTTGTGCTCGGTTCTGGGGCGACTAGAGTGGTTTTCGGGGAAAGGATGAGGTAGAAAGGAGGTAGGAGAAGAATGGGAGAGAAGTGGGAGTGGGGTGCCGCCCAGCCCCCCGCCAAAGGGCTGGTGGGCCCCACTTCCTCGAGATGCTCCTCTGTCATGTCTTGGTCCCCTCAATTCACTCCAATGCTTGTCCTTTGTCCGAATGGTCCCATATGGGGTTGGCTTTGAAATTTGAATAAATGAAAAAGACAAAAGATGTGGTAGGTGGGAGAAATGAGTCTATGACATGTGGGTCCCATGTGTCTCCGTATTTCTACAGTAATACCCCACAAAATGTAGCACAACAAAATTTATTTTATGAATCTATGAAAAATAAGAATTCAAATGATGGTAAATTCATAATTTTCTGCCTCCACAAGTAAATATTACTTACGGGGGTTTTGACACATCGTAAATCCTATTTATATGGGGCTTGGAATATATTATTATGCAAATGAAAAATCATTTTAAAATTTTCTAGGCAAAAATTATGGTAAGAAATAAATAATTATAATGCATAAAATTAAAAGCGAATTTCGACCAAATTACCTTTTTTTATTGCGGAGCCGGAGTAGTTTCATCTTCAGTGGATTTAATTGGTTGATCAAGTCCACCTTCTTGTGCCGGAGATATTATTAAGTCCTTGTCTTCATTAGCTTCTACTAGAGAGGCTTGCTCGTTGTGGCTTGAAAGCAAACTTTTCTTCTTTTCCATTAATAGTGAATTTTAATTCTCCAACTCCGACGTCAATGTGAGCATTGAGTGTACTCAGCAGAGGTCTTACGAATATAATTGGTGTCCTTGTATCTTGTTTCATATCAAGCACCACAAAGTCTCTTGGGACGACAAAAAGCGGATTTGTGCGGGGAACATTCTCGCCTATTCCACGGGATAACAAATTGATTGGTGCGCCAATTACAAGCATATTGAAGTAGGTGTGAGTGTCGTGAAGCTGAGCTTGTCAAAGATTGTCTTTGGCATGACACCGACGCTGGCTCCAAGATCACATAATGCACTCTCAAAAGTGTAGCTTCCGATCGAACATTCAATAGTAGGATGTCCTGGATCTTTCTTCTTGACAGACACTGTATTCAATATTGCTGCACTACACACCTCTGTCAGCTGAATAACTTTAGTGATAGGCAATGGCCTTTCGTTGTTGAGGATGTCTCTAAGATATTTTGCATAAGTAGGCACTTGCATGACATCCATCAATGGTACATTGATATATAGCTTCTCAATCACTTCTACGAACTTGTTGAATTGCTCATCATTCTTAGCTCTTCTTTCTTTCTGTCTTGGAAATGGCAAGTGTTGTGTATCATGATAATCATGCTGCAACTCATGATCTTGTGTAGCTTCTGCCTCTGGTTCAATCCTCCCTTCTTCTGCTTCTACCTGTATTATAACTGATTCTGAGGGCCTCCATGCTCCCTTAGGATAAGGTGGGTCGCGTGTGGATTTACCCCTTCTTGTAGTGATATTATGTACTTGCTCATGACTAGGAGCAACAGGCAATCTAGCAAACAGATGCAACACACGAGATTTTATTTTCCTATTAACGACATCTTGTTCTTGAAAAGCAGATGAGAACTCGATCCAACTACTTATTAACACTTTCTAATATCTTATCATGGGCAGAAAGCTTCTTGTTAACCAACTCATTAACTCTTGATTGCTGCAGAATTAACTCTCATAGAGGAGGTTGTTTTGCTTTGTACTCTCCTTGGTACTTGCCCTGAATAATTGATTTTGGCTGAATTTCTCCCTGATCCTTCTGTTGTGAATTGACAATACTAAGATCCTTGGATTCAGGAGACTCCAAATGTTTCCTCTTCTGGTTCTATGTAGTATATGCATCTTGAATGGCTTGTCTATCTTCTTTGTATCTTGCTCTCTCCTCAAGCCAATCCATTAGCACATCCATCTTGGTTAACACAACACGTACTTCTTCTGAGACTTCTTCACTTTCATGGCATGGTTGAATATTTTATGATGTCCATCTATGATTTTCTGCTATTTTCTCCATTGTTTCTTGGGCTTCTCCAAGAGTGAGGGACATAAATGACCCTCCATCAGTAGCATCAATTTGTTCTTGTGATCTTCTAATTAATCCATGGAAGAAGGTCTGGATGAGCAGCCATTCTTCCATTCCATGATGTGGGCAATCTTGAATATAATCTTGAAAACGCTCCCATGCATCCAGAATAGATTCTCCTTTCAATTGTTGGAATTTTGTGATTCTGCCTCTCATCATATTGGTCTTACTGGCTGGAAAATACTTCTCTAAGAAAGCTTTGGCACATAATGCCCAAGTAGTGAATCGCTTCTTTTCCATGTAGAACCAATGACTCGCTTCGTCCCTCCAATGATAATGGGAACAAACGAAGTAGTATTATTTCATGTGGGATGTTCTTGATGGCAAAGGTGCTACAAATCTCCGAGAAAAGTTCTACAAATGAGTAGTGGCATTGTTGGGTAATAATACTCCAAACACGATTATTGATGAATATTTAGTCCCAAAGTGATTGGTACAACATGTCCATTACAAGAGATGTCAGGGGGTATTTATAGGCCCCCCTGGCTTTGTAGTTCTCAACAAGTAGCAAATTTTTACAATGACAAGATTCTAAATCTAAGTTTCAAATAAGCTGTTTTTTTGACATCTTCGCATACTTCATCTTGGATCTCCTTTGCATTTCTTGAAAACTTGTCCACGAAGGCCCCCGACGAAGCTATCATCGGATATAAGTTTCTCGTGAAACTCCAAAACGTGAAGGTCATTTCGTCACCTTCGCGCCAATTCTTCTTAGCCTTGCAACTTGATTGTTCTTGCAAATCTTTTCCTTTCTTGAAATGACCTTCGTATGAAACTCTGTCATAACATATGTAAGTAAACTTCAAAGTTTGGGTTAGAAGTTTATGCAAACAAAGTTGACCCCCAACAGGCATCTTCATGTAGCTTCCCATTGAAAGTGGTGGTTTGAATCAGGTTGATGAGGCTTGGCTTCAACTCAAAATCTTCCTTCATTTTCAATGTTGGTCCAACACGAATATTCTTAATGCTAGGAGCCGAGAATTCGTGCAGAGTCTTGGTTGCCATAGCTTCAACCGACTTCAAATCCTCTTCTTCAGATTTGGTTGATAATAAATTGATGAGAAACCAATGATCCACAACCAACTATGATCTTACCTAAAATAAATAAAAAAAAAAAAGAAAACAAAACAAGGGTGATCTGCTAAAGTAAAGGTTATGATTTTATGTAACAATTTTTCAAGCCTAGAGCCATATTTACTCAACGACGCCTAGAAACATTGGGTATAAAATAAATCTACACTTACATTGTCACATATAAAAATCATTATATCCGAAAGCGCACTGAGATATAAACCGAAAATAAACTATATACCAATGTAGCACTTCACCTAGGATGAACCAGGTATCGTATTTTATTTTTTTTCCCAAAGGAAGGATTGTGAGGCAACATTCATATGACTCATGGCAATTCTATATTCTATGTACATAAAATCAATCATTCTAATACTATAGTAGGGGTAAATGTAAAAGATAAATAATAAATAAATAAAGACAATAATAAAAGACAATAATGAAAGATAAAACAATGCCTAGGGTATTCCATGAGATAGAGAGATATAGAGACTCACTTAATATGGTAAAGACAATCGTGGGTATTCTGAGTAAGGACTTCTAGTAACTATCAATCATTGAGTCAAAGCATAGCAGGTAAAATATTCTCATGTATAGCACAAGCAAATCATATTATATAGCAAGAGGGATATCAACTAAGGAGGATTTATAATGAGATAAACTAGCCTCCGTCGCGACCATATCCTAACGTTCTCTATATGCGGGGGAAAGATTACAGAAGACTCAATCAGGCTGTCACCCTCTCGAACTACCCCATGACCCAAAGATGTAGCGGTCATTCACAAATAACTTATATCTAACCACCATGCCTATATATAACTTACGACTTAACCCCTCGAGATAAAGGCTTAGCTGTCCCACGATCTCAAGCATATAATAATCAATAACTAGAACTATATCAAATATCAAACTAGAATATACTAAGAACATAACAATCAATAATATAATAAAACAAAGCATAATCATAATGAGAAATCAAGATAAAATGTATTATCAAATAGGGGATTTGGCGATTCTACCCTTCTTTTATAGCCTAAAGGCGTTTTTACCCTCCTCTTTTCCAACTTGGAGTTTTTACCCTCCGTTTTTTTTACTCGAAAGCTCCGTCTACCCTTGCTTTTGATGACGTGGCATAGATGCGAATAAAACGAAAAAAAAATAAAAAAGAAAAGAAGTGGCAGCCCAATTGACGAAATTGCCCCTTCCTATACACAAGTCGTCCGCTCCCATCGCTCCCATCCGGCCGCTCTCGCTCCGTCGCTCAGACGCGCGGGAGGAAGCCGCGCCCGCGACCCCGCGACCGCGAGATCCAGACGGCCGGCGCCTCCCTTCCCGGCCGTCCCTCCCACCACCGGCGGCTCCTCCCTCCCCGACCGTCCCTCCCCCACCACCGGCTCCTCCATCCCGCCGAGCCGCCCCCCGCTTCTCCCATCCCGGGCCGCCCCCTCCTTCACCATGGGGGGCGGCTAGGGTTTCGGGGGGGGGGTAGGGTTTTAGGGGCGGCGCCGGGGAGGAGCTCCCCGGCGGCGGCCGGGGAGGAGGTCCCCAGCGCGGCCACGGGAGGGGAGGAGCTCGTCTCCCTCTCCATCTTCCTCTCTTCCTCACCCTAGGACACAACAACCATGGAGGAGCCAAGGTATTTCCCTCCCCTTTCTCCAATTCTTGAGTGTGTTTATTTCTCTAATTAGTTCGAAGGAAATGGATAGAATCATATAGTGTGAACCCTCATATAACTCGGATATTGTGACTTGTCCCTAAGTAGATACTAGAAATCTAATATTTCAGCAATACATGGGATTCCTAAAAACTAATAATTTATGCTTAAGGACCATTTCATCTCTTTATACAAATAAATGTAGTCCAGGATGCAACCCCATATTTTCTGTTGTTCCCAGTTTTCAAAGTACTTATACTTGGCCTCAGGAAACAATCCAATACACTTTTATTTGTCATTTCTTCAAGGTGATATCTCAAAACAATGACCAACTGAGATATGTTGTGTATGGCGATTTCGCTTAAGGAAATAGAGCCGTAATGTGACTCCATATAGCTCGATATTGTTTTGTTGTTCCCGATTCAAAGATAGTTATACTTGGTTTCAAGAAACAATTTGATTACTTTTGTATTTCATTTCTTCAGGGAAATATCTCATAACATGATCCACTGCCTATGCCAAAGTCCCATCATCTTGTGGGATTGTGCATTCAACCTACAACCACAAACTGCTTGTTACTTAAAAGTTGAACATACTGTTTCAGATGGGGGAAAGCCCAGAAGAACCTTATAAAATACTGGTCCTAGTTAATTAAATCTTTGTTTTCGGATGTTTAAAAATACCGCTTGTTACTCAAAAGTTGAACATACTTGTCTCAAAGAGGATCATGTAAACATTCGGATGGGCGTAATTATCTCCTATTCTCGAAACACTACGCCCACCGCAGCTTATTTGGAGTGTTTGTTTATTTTGAAATGAAAGATTGGTGGGGAAGCTCTCTCTCTCTCTCTCTCTCTCTCTCTCTCCCCTGAACAATGTGAGTCATATATGTTGCTGCCCTATTCCATTTATTTAGCTTAGTTATTCACATTAACTTGTATTAACACCTCTTTGAACATAAATTTAGTGCTAGTGCTGCAAGTGGTACTGGTAGGGGAAGGGGAAGAGGAAGGGGCAGGGGATCAGGAGAGGACGTAAGTGATTTAAGGCTGCTATTCATTGCAATATTTTGTAGTAAATTTTAGTGTTCCCCCAAAAATTAACTTGCTTCTACTCTATTTTGTTGAAGTGGAAGTGGTACAGGTACAGGAAGGGGAAGTTCAACACATCCCAATAATGAGGCAAGTGGTTCAGGAAGTGCAAATGGTTCAGGAAGGGGGACAACACGGCGTAGACAATACACATCTGGAAGGCTTGCTACTTTGTTGGGTTTCAATGCTTGAGATGTGCCTCACCGTTAGTTGTTACTAGTTCCTACTTTTGGATGACATGTCATTTAGACCTCTATGTTAGTATTTGGCATGTGCCTTCGGACGTCTATGTTAGAATGTTGATTTGGATGCGTATATGAGCATGTTGATTTGGACCTCTATGTCGGCATGCATTTGGACCTCTATGTTACATGGTACTTTGATGGCAAAATATATGGATCTATATGTTTGGATCATTTTGTTGTGTGATATTGAATTGTAATTATATGGAATATATGTTGAAATGCTGTCAAAATCAACCATAAAACTGTACACAAAATGTTAGAGTTGATACAAAACACGGGTAAAAACACACATCTAAGAAAAAAAATAGGGGTAAAAACGAATGGGCAAAGTTGTCCCTTTTAACACCGTTAACTGGACATAACAGAGTAAGGGTAAACATTCCCTTCGTTTGAAAAAGTGAGGGTAAAAATGCCCAGTTCAAAAAAACGAGGGTAAAATCACCTTTGGATCCGAAACCGAGGGTAAAAACGCCAATGCCCCTATCAAATATCTCCAATATAATATATTCGAAATCCTCGAGTCGAGCTCGCACCCTTCCTTGAATAAATTAGAAAGTCTACTACTCTAATCTCTAAAGAACTAGAGCTCTCTAATCTTCTAATCTCTGGAAATCCTAGTACTAATCTCTCTCTCTCTCTCTCTCTCTCTAATTACAATGTATCTAAACCCTGAATAATACTGAATACTAATGAATTAGGGTTTCAGGGGGTAGCTGAAGATCTCTAGATTGGTTTTGGCTAATTAGTGACATCCTAGGACTAATCTCTCTATGCTAAGTGTTTGTTTTAGTTGGAGATTGGTCAAGCCAAGGTTGGTGCATGGTGGTCATATGGTGGATGGGTCGAGGTGATCCAAATGATGATCAAGTGCGCAACTTGGAGTGGTTCGAGGATCAAAATGGGCTCGAGGCGAAGGTATATCCATAGGGCTACAATCTAAAATAACCTTGTGGCGATCTCATTGGCACTGGCGGCGAAAGGGAAATCTGAACTGTCAATACCTGATTGTGCAATGCTAACTCATAATAACATACTATAGAACAACATCTCACACATGATTTCCTCCATCGTTCAAAAAAAACTTTCTGCACATGCAGCAATCGCACGACACTATTATATTAGCCACCTGGCTAGTTGGTCCTAATCAGGTAATCTAAGAGACAACGGACACCTATGCGTGCGCACACACACAAAAGAAAGACACAAGGTGATCAGACTGTCTGCACTCGTCGTCCTTTAAATTCATCCTCTATCCATTCTAATCATCAATATTCTTTCCCCTGCATCTCTATAGTTTTCACTATCCAACTACCAGCTTGTGGACCCCACATGTTATACACACACCAACATTGAATGCGAAATCGATTATATTGCTAACAATTTTGCTACAGAGAGGTAAGCACAGCAGCTACTAAAGCGCAAGCAGAGTAGCCAGGTGTCTGAAACTTGCTGAGCACCAAGCCTGTCCCTCTTCGTGGATTTTGACAACAAGTTGTGCAGCCGTCATCATAACTCCATCTAAAGTCCTCTCATTCCTTTATTTCCAAAGCATCCATATACAATGAGGAAGACACAACGTGGATTTTAGATTGTCCATACGGCCATTTTGGTACCGTACCTTTGAAAAAAAGACACAACGTGCCAAACACGATCACTCCACACCATCCTGTATCCAACTCACGTACTGTCTGTGTTACGACAAATGACAAGTGGGCCCCGGCGGGAACCAGTTAACCAACCAATGGGAAGCTTCCCAACTACCTCGCCAAGCTCGCTTTTGCCTTTTGCCTGCTCGCCCAATTAACCTTGCAAGCCTACTTCACTGACATAACGTCCCACATGCATGATGGCCCACATGTCACTATAATACATAAATATAAAATTTCTCTTCGGTCAAAAAATATAAAATTTTTCCCGAGGAGAAGACCCAGATCGCCGGTGGCTTTGGCTACTTGCTTGCTGTTGCTGGCCAATGGCGGCCATTCCGAGCGGAGCGACAGCCCAAGCCGGAGCTGAGCATCCGGCTTGACCAGGAGAGGCGAGAGTGGAGTGGAGTGGAGTGGAGGCCGGACTCAGAAGCATGGGGCCCGTCGGCGGCGTGGCGTGAGGGGCGGCGGACGCTGGTGCTGGTGAACCTGGCGTCCATCATGGAGCGCGCCGACGAGGCCCTGCTGCCGGCGGTGTACCGGGAGGTGGGCGCCGCGCTGCACGCCACGCCCACGGGGCTCGGCGCCCTCACGCTGTACCGCTCCATCGTGCAGGCCGCCTGCTACCCCGTGGCGGCCTACGCCGCGTCGCGCCACAACCGCGCCCATGTCATCGCGCTCGGGGCCTTCCTCTGGGCCGCCGCCACCTTCCTCGTCGCCGTCTCCGACACCTTCCTCCAGGGTCGCCCGCCCCGCCCGCCATTGGATGTGCCTTTGCTGCTTGTTCCATTCGTTTCCATTCGTTGCCGTGGATGTGCTGCTGCGGGTAGGAATCAGATTGCATCCGGCATCTGTCTTTCGGTTTAGCTCCCAGTCCCCAATCTCCAACATTTTCCTGCTGTTAGTTCATCAGACTCAACCAATTCTGCATAAGGAGGAGGCGGATATTTTTCAGGAAATCATGTCGTTGTCGGGGCTGCAGCTTGTGAAAAGTATGCTTGCGGCCGTGGATCAATGACAAACCGCCGTCTGGCCAATCTTTCGTTTTCACAATAGAATTAGTGGTAATGTATGTGGAATTTTATAATTGACACTTGACTAAGTAACAACCCAGAAGCAGTCGTTTGTCATCTCTTAAGTTCTTCTGCTTGTGGCGTATAGGTTTTCAATTTCGAAAATAAAAAAATTTCGGAACCCACTGAGAAACGGGAAATTCCCGAAATTTCGGGTCAAATTCAAATTGAATTCAATTTTTTTAAAAAAATTGACATGATTTCACTAAAAACTATCTATTGTTGATTATACACCACAAATACATGAAAAAATGAAGAAATATCTCAACAGATCACAAGATATAGCACATCCTAGATAAATTCATTGCATGTAGCACATCACAGTGACAAAGTTCCAATTAAAAAGTCCATACAGTCCAAAATGATACACATTAATAAAAGTCTCAACATGAGAAGTCATTCTAGATAGCAAGATGAGCATAGATGCATAAAAAGACTAGACTAGCATGCCTCAATTTTAGATTTCGGAGAGTCTTTTGAGAGTTGGTTTCTTCTTCCTAGTCGATCTTGGACGGATAGAGATTGGTTTCCCAATCTTAACTGAACGGAAGGATGCACCGTCATGGGTTCTTCTGCTTCTACTGGATCCATCACCTGTCATAAAGCATACTTTTTTAAAATGAAAGGAAAATGCATGTTAATAATCACAATGGCTAAAGATTGTTGATACTCACCAAGTCCTGTACCAACATCAGCACAAAAGTCGCCACCACTAGGTTCATCTCTCTCTCTCACCACTTCATCATCACCTATGCAGCAAGAGTATATTTTACATATTGATTATAGGCAGCAGTTTATTCAACACATATGCAACAATTTAATAGCTGCACAAGATAGTAGTAAGTAGAAACTCACCATCACCATCCTCATCAGAGGCAGAGCTGCTATCCCCTGACTCAACATACACAGGGCTACCATGTGAAGAATCTGACTGATAATCACCAAATTCATCCTCTTCATCCAATCCCACCCTCACTTTCTTCTTACCACCCTTTTTGTCAAAACAAAGCTTCCTCTTGAATGCAGTCACTTCTTCAGGCCTCATCTGTAGCTCATCAATGAGGAAGGTACCAGGTGCGGTCCAATCATCATCATTTTCATCATATTCATCAAGAATTGGTGTAGAATGAGTCATGGAGTTGGACAGCCAATCCATAATAGGGTTTTCTTCATCAAATAAAGCAAGTTCCATCATCACGGTACATGGATCTGGATCTTTTTCCTTAAGGTTTTTAAAATCTGCTTCAAATTGTTGGATTGCCAATTTTAAATTATAATGCACATAGACCAGCTTATGCAACTTCTCATAAACTAACCTATTTCTCAATTTACTATGAACCAAAGCAAAAGTACTCCAGTTTCTCTCACACCCACTGGAGGACATGCACTGAGAAACCAAGAGTTTTGCAAGTTTTTGTAGTTCCTTGCACTGTCCTCCATATTGCTTCCACCAGGCAGCTACAAAAGTTACGAAAATAATTTAGCATTATTATTATAAAACAATGCAAACTGATTTGGATAAGAGGACAACGAAGTATTTCCTCCTCCCAACCAATCACTGGCGGACACAGTATATGGACATGGGTGTACAGATGTACACCCAATAATTTTGAGAAAAAATTTACAGCTACTAATCTACTACATTACTAAGCTACCAAATTCTGTATTTTTTATCTAAAATTCCAAATAAGAGTTAAAGGCCTCCCGTCCACCATCTAAGCTGGGCCGGCCTGCTAGCCCAAGAAGAAAATTCACCACTCACGTAACAGAGGGATAGGGAAAGAGCTGCGCCCGGCGCTGGAGCAATCGAACAAAAATCCCGTCCCTCATCTTTGCTTTGAATTGATGAATATTTAGCTTTACATATGGCACAATAGTTTGGGTCTATATGTGCATATGTGTAGTCTGTACACCCAATTTTCAATTCCTGCGTCCGCCACTGCAACCAATGGTGGCACCGATGGCGTTTTAGACTTTCAGTATCCTTTCAACTAAATAGATGGCATTCAAGGAATTTTGTTATAACAGTGTACTGACACAACATAATTTTACTCCATGGAGACAGTACCTTCTTTCCACAATCGAGGCATGTCATTTTTAGACCAAACTAAATCCGTCTGTGCTTTTCTTCTTCTTCAAATTAACATGCACAATTGTTGAAAGTTTTTGTTCCAAGGGGACTCGGTGCAGTTATATATGAAGTGCTTCTTTCTATCCATTATTTGTCTCATAATCTCATTCCATAACAGTAATCTTAGCTCTGCTACAAAGGATTACTCAAACTTTACTCCCTCCTCTAGGTGGCAATTTCAAGGGGCTTGAATGGCATTGGTCTAGCTCTCGTCATACCATCAGTCCAGTCTCTGGTCGCTGACTCCACTGACGACGACAACCGTGGCACAGCTTTCGGCTGGCTGTTCTTGACCAGCAGCATAGGCTCCATATTTGGGGGATTCTTTGCCTTGATGCTTGCTCAGACTACAATCTTGGGGATTGAAGGATGGCGTATTGCCTTCCATCTCGTCGCAATCGTCAGTGTCATCGTAGGCATCCTCATGTGGTTCTTCGCCGTGGATCCCCATTTCCACACAAACAATGCTGCCTCACATGCAATCAGCCGAAAGTCTGCACTTGATGAAGCAAGGGAGCTGATCATTGAGGCCAAGTCCATAATCCAGATCCCAACTTTCCAAGTGTTCGTGGCGCAGGGTGTCAGCGGCTCGTTCCCATGGTCAGCACTGTCATTCTTGGCAATGTGGCTTGAGCTCATCGGGTTCAGCCACGAGGAAACCGCCATTTTCACGACGACCTTTGCTGTCGCCTGTTCCATTGGTAGCCTTCTTGGTGGAAAGATGGGGGATTTCTTGGCTCAGCGATATCCGAACGCCGGGAGGATCATCCTGTCGCAGATAAGCGCTGGCTCTGCTATTCCTTTAGGTGCTGTTCTTCTGCTGGGTTTGCCTGATAATCCATCCAGATCCAGTGGTGTAGCCCATGGACTTGTTCTGTTCATCATGGGACTCATCATCTCTTGGAATGGAGCTGCTACAAACTGGTACGCCCACACATTTCACCTTTCCAATTTTAAACACTGGTTGGTCTGTGTTATTACTGAAATGTATCTAAACCGATGTTGAAAACTCTGTTTCGCAGCCCTATTTTTGCAGAGATCGTGCCCGAGAAGCAAAGGACAAGCATCTATGCTCTGGACAGGACTTTCGAGTCGATTCTGGCCTCGTTTGCGCCTCCTGTCGTTGGCTTGTTATCGCAGCACCTCTATGGTTTCAAACCGGACGACAAAGGGAGCAGCCCTGAACAGGACCGGGAGAACGCTGCGTCGCTGGCCAAGGCGCTGTACACGGCCATTTGCATACCAATGGTTATCTGCAGCTCCATATACACGTTCATGTACCGCACTTACCCTCGAGACAGGGAGCGTGCGCGCATGCAGTCCATGATTCAGTCAGAGCTAGATCAGATAGAGCTGGGTAGTTCGAGTTTTGGATGCGGCGACGACAGGTTTGAGCTCTTTGAGTCGGTGCACGATGGTGATAAACCTGATGAGGTTGATGTCAGTTATGGTGCTGAAGAA
The DNA here is from genome assembly GCA_015847255.1 of Hyparrhenia diplandra. NCBI lineage: Eukaryota > Viridiplantae > Streptophyta > Magnoliopsida > Poales > Poaceae > Hyparrhenia > Hyparrhenia diplandra. The sequence goes on from JADLZK010011321.1 coordinate 30,521, forward strand.
TCTGCTGAGGCCGATGCCGGCACTGAAAAACTATTAGGAAAAAACCAGGAGTTGTGACGAGCAAAAGAATCTTAACTACAAGTCTACAATGACCATTCTTGTTGAAAAGGATATTGTGCCGATTTTAGGAACTTGTAACTCGACGAGCAATATGATTCACTAAAGTGACCATTATTTGTTCTTCCACATCTTCGTTATCCTGCTGCTGCTATACAACATTTATTCTGGTGACTTCGTGATGTACATAAGGGCACTTTAATGTTGACAGCAAGAAGCTTTATTTTTGAGTTATTATATACATATTAGCGGCACCAAATTCACATCGAATTTAAACAGCGTTTGCTGAAGAAACATCCAGCTTAAAGTTCAAATCTTCATGCAAATGCCAAATAGTGAGGACATGTCTGGCAAAACTCCGGCTTATGGATTCTGGAGCAGCAGGAGCCTATCCCTGGAGGCTGGCACCATCGTACATGTGCTGCAAAGCCTTTACTGCCCTTGAAAGGTACCTCGCTCTGCTCACTCATCGCCGTTGACTAGAAAGCACGGTGGTGGAAGTGGTGGTAGCACGCCACCGCAGCAGAAACGTAATGGCGGTGCAGCAGGATGGAGGCAGCGGCGCTCGCGGAGGACGACGCTGCTTCTGCCTTTCACGGCGCTGTCCATGGAGCGCTGTCTGCTTCCTCTTAAGGCCTTGTTGGGCTGTTTAGGATTGAATCCACGAGGGGAATTAATCCAGGGCCGGTTTGAGTGAATCCCTCCGTGTCACTCAAACCAGCTTTGGATTAAATCCCTGTCTCACGTGTTTCACTCAAACAACGGCAGTGCATCAAGTAGTTATGGCACTGTACCTTTGAAAAACAATTGCTACAACCTAAAATAACCTTGTGGCGATCTCATTGGCAGTGGCAACGAAATGGAAATCTGAACTGTCAATACCAAGTTTTTTTTGACAACTTGTCAATACCAAGTTGATTGTCCGATGCTAACCCATAATAACATACTATAGAACAAACATCTCACACATAATTTCCTCCATCGTTCAGCAAAAAAACAAAAAGATAAAAGATAAAAAAAAAAAACACTTTCTGCACATGCAGCAATCGCGCGACACTATTATATTAGCCACCTGCCTAGTTGGTCCTAATCAGGTAATCTAAGACACAACGAGCACCTTTGCGTGCGCGCGCACACACAAACAAAAAAAAAAGACACAACATGATCATAGTGTCTGCACTCGTTGTCCTTTAAATTCATCCTCTACCCATCAATATTCTTTCCTCTACATCTCTATATTTCCACTATCCAACTACCAGCTTGTGGACCTCACAAGTTATACTCTATTATAGGATGACATGGCGCGGCCACCCCTCTCGCTTCCACAGACACACGCACCCGCACCAACACACGCACCCCACTCCCTTCCTGCTCCGTCGCCGCCGCTGGGCGGATGCGCCCGCCTCCGCCCTTGCCCCGGCCACGCGCGACAGCGCCCGGCCTTGACGCGCCCGGCCGCGACCCCGCCGGCGGCCCTACCCCGTCCCCAACCCGACGCCAGCTGTAACACCAGGGGTGTTACTTACCGATTAAGTCATGGTTTGGACAAAATTAAGTTTATTTTATGTTTTTGATCCTAAGTGTGATGTTGGATGATGGTTGGATAGTATAGGTTGGGAATCTGAAGTTTGAATCAAATTCAAATTTGAATTGAACTCACGAAAACCCTAAATTCCATTCTTTCTTTTACCCCCTTTTCTTTTTTATTCAAAATTTATAAAGAATTTGGGTATGGTTATTAAAGCAAATTTGTAGAGTTTTCAAAGTTGAACAAAGTTGGTATTTTGAGTTTTTAAAGTTTAGTTCAAAAATTTAGTGTAATTTTGAAAATACCAAAATTAGGGTTTTGTCCCCTTTTGATTTAAAAACCATATTTCAAAATCTAAGTAAAATTTGCAAAAACTTCCAAAAGCTAGTTTGTAGATCTTGAAAAATTAGCCTAAGTCACTTTTTGGAATTTTTTCGAGTTCAGTTCAAATTTGGGGAGAATTTGACGAAATTCATAAAAGGGTAGATTTAGGTGCTACAAGATGTGAGGTTTCCCTGTTCTCCTCCATCTTGCGGGCTGCCGGCGACCGCCCGCCGTGGCGTCTTCGCCGCTCAGCTGGCGCTGGCGCGTGCCCCGCCACCGCAACGCGCCGTGAATGCCCGACCCACGTCCCCATCCTCTTCCTTCTCCATTTATGACGACGAGGGCGCCGTCCTCTTCTTTTTTTTCTTCCGGCCCGGCCGGGTCGTTGTCGTCGCCCGTCCGAAATTCGTCGCCGTTGATCACCAATTCACCCAACCAACTACACCAACGTCTTCGCCACTTCCCTAAGCCCCTTCGACACCCGGCCGCAAGCCCTCCCGCTGCCCGCAACGCGTGCACAAGGTCGTCTTCCTCGCGGGTCGTCGGCAGCCGCCGCGCAGACCACCTCGCCGTCGTCGGGTGTCTCGGTGAGTCTCGTGCAAAACCATCTAGAGATCTAGCGGCGCCTTGAGATCGTGGTCGTGATGCGCTCGGTCAATTTGTGTTTGCCCCCACGGGACCGTAGCCGAACGCCGCCGCTTGCCGTCGGAAACCGCCGCGTTGCCCGTTGTCGCTGGCGTCGCCGACCTCGCTCCGCCTCGTCTCCGCCCAAACCGGCGTGTGCACCGCAACCGGGGTGAGCTCTCTGCACTTTTCGCCGCGCCGTCCGTTTGGGTCGTATCCGCGCCGTAGCCACCGAACGCCCGGTCGCCGCGAAGTTTTACCTTGCCCCGGCGCCGCCGCGCGTGGCCGAAGTCCACTAGAGAATCGGTTAGTGTCGATTAAGTTGGGTAAAAGGGTCGCCTTCGAGCATGCCGATCGTGATGGCATGCTTTGTTGTCGTCGGAAAACTTTCCGACGGCGTCTCCGCCCGCTTGCGCGCCGCCGTCGCCATGGTCGTCGGCGGGTGTGCCGCCATGCTCTGGGTGCGGATTTTGGGTGCCCGGCGTGTGCGCCAAGGTCGAGGGGTAGAGTAGTGAAGACCGCGTCGCCGGAGAGTTCGTCGTCGACGAGCAAACATTTGGTCAATCGCCCGAAGCGTCGGGTCAACGTCGGGAGTGGCCGGGGACTGGGGAAAACGAGAATAGAAGGAATAACGAGGGGTCTAGATGTAAAGTTCGTGACTCATGTGAATAGTTCTTTGTACTTGTTTGTAATTTTATAAAAGGTTAGGGGTCGTTACGTAAAGTTGCCAAGCCGGGCTTTAACGGGCCGATTTGGGCCGACACATTACTGTTCACGTGGGCGGCCTGTTTACACGTGCCGAGGCCAAGTACGATATCGGGCCACTTTGAGCCCCGAAGGCGTTTTCCTTTTTCATAATTGTTTTATCTTTTTGTATTTATTTGAATAGTGTTGATTCTTGTGAATTTCATATAAATTCAAGTTTAGCTTCAAAAATTCTGAAAATTTTTGTAGAAGCTTCTTATGAGTATATGAATCCATGAAAAATTTGAAACTTTGATTTTGAGTAGTTCTTGCATGATTTAAAAATACAATCTTTAATTGAAAAATGCATCTTCGGGATTTTTAGAAAATAAAATATTTATTCAAAAATCATAAAAATTTATTTGGTACTGTTTTATGAGGTGTTCTACTTGTACAAAAAGTTTGGAGTCGTTTTGAAATGTTTAAATTATTTTCTATTTTATGCTCTATGATTTTATGTGTTTAAATATAATGTTTAGTGTAGAATGGTTTAGGTTTTGTGTGACTTTTGGGATTGTTTTGTGAATCTTGGATCATATCACAATCAAGTGGTCCTTGAGAACTCCTTAGGCAATGGTGATGATATCTTGTAGAGTAGTTTAACAAGTTGGTTTTGTTGGGTTGTAACTTTTATCGTGAAGGAAAGTTGTACTCAAGTGTTTATCATTTCATGCATCCATCAAGCATCATATTTATACTTCATCATGCTAAAGCATGCATCATCATCTACGTGTAGTGTATACGAGAGTGAGATGGTTCATGATGGTCGAGCCGAAGAAGATCCATCCACCGATGATATCGAGGTCAAGTATGACTCGGGTGATCTCGTTAAGGAATCTAACTTTTTCCACGCAACCGCAGGCAAGCCCCGGTTACATTAAACCCTTCCTTGATGTTTTAAAAGCTTTATATCACTTATGTCTATGCTATGTTGCATTAAGTAATTAGGAGTTGAGTGATAACCTAATTGCTGCATTCCTATCCTTGTTTATTTCAATACCATCCTTGATAACTTGTTTATTTCGAAAATGCTTAGTGATGCTTAGCCTGTTTAATTAGTTAAGCTTTTTCATCAAAATGTTTTATTTGAGAAGATGTACTGTTTTCGAAAAGAAAGAGATTTAGTGATGAATTTGAGATCGGACGGGACGTAGGTTGAAAGCCGGCGGGATACCTAGCCGTGCTTGTCCCGTGTTGGTCGTTTAAGGACCGTCCGTTGTTTGGATTGTTAAGTTCGGGACTTTTTGAGCGCAAATGCGCCTGAGGCCTTCGGCAAAGGCATGATACTTTGAGTTGTCACCCCGGGTCGATCGACCCTAACTAACCACATACTCGGTAAGCCGGATCTCGGTGGAGCCAAATCGGGAATGGCAACCACGCCACCGGGAGTGGAGAGATGGCGGGAGTAGCGTGTACCCACCCTGCGGGTCAAACTGTCATTAGGGCGGGGTAGGAGGTGGAGTCTTGTGCTCTCGGTGGCGCAGCCTCGTTCCGTTTTGGACAAATCACGAAAGAAGGTTGATATATGCAAGCTTAAGTGCTACATATGTCGTGTGGTTAGGGATCCCCATTTGGGTATTAATCGGTTCATGAATCGCCGTTGCCTCACGGTTATGGAGACCCGTTCTTACGCCCATTCATCGTAGTAAATGATGGAATATGTTTTTGAGGAAAGAGAGTTGGAATAAGAAAATATGTTTGCTCTAGAATAGAATAACCTAGAGTATATGAGCTACTAATCTGAATTAAAAATATTGAAAGTAAGGATTCACTTATAGTAAGCTTTTACGCAAAAGAGTCTTTGATTCTTGCTAAAGCCTTACCTTGACTCTAAGATCAGCATTCACGAGTCTTCTCCTCTTTTCTTGGTCGGGTAAGTCTTGTTGAGTACTCCCGTACTTTCGGGGTTTGTTAACCCTTGTTGCACCGACTTCGTCTTTGTTAACCAAGGTTATGTCGGTGGGCACGACATGATACGGTTGTCTTCTAGTCTATTCAGCTTCCGCAAATTAATTAAGTTAAGTTTACTCAAATGTAACTTATTCATATTTTGTAAAATTAATGTTATTATTCTTCCGCACTCGATCTATATTTTTGTAGCGAGATGTTGTAATGTTGTAGCTACTCCTTTGTTGATCGGTATGAGTGGTGTAATCGGGGTTTCCGATGACACTCGGCCGAAGCTTCTTAAGTTATTGGGTGCATCTACATGTCGATGTCGAGGTCTTTGGGACAATGACAGTGTGCGGTGTGGCCCGATAATTAGGAGGTTCGTCGCGGGGAATGGTATCGAGCTCATACTTAGGACCCGCTACAATATTACTTCGAAATCTTCAAAATGATTTTGTAATCTAAAAGTTTTTGAAAGTAACAACTTAAAAATAATCTTCTTTCTTTCCTTATGCTTCTTTGGAAGCTTTTCGTGAAGATTTTTTTTTTCGAAGAGTTAAGTGAAAGATTTCAAGAAGTTTTCATGCTATCCTTTGAAGAACAATGGGGAGTCAACTTCACCAGACAATGATACGCTAAGTGCTTTTCAACATCTCATTGGTGCGAGAGAAGATAGTATGTAAAGTAAAGCCCTATAACCCACTAACATCTAACATGATGAAGGTAGAGTGCTAACGTTGTGAAGACATATAGGGCGAGCATGCATCATATCATCCATATAATGTTGATTTTTTCTCCTTTCATTTGGACAACTATTCTTCTTTATAGTTGTTTGTCCTAAATTTCGTCCTATACCGGGTTTTTGGTTAATGGACTTCCATTTGATAATCTTTGCTTCATAAGTTCCTAATCTTTTGGGAGCTTGTACCTTGTCATGTCAACTCTATTTAAAAGCCTCAAACTATTCCTTGATTTCTCAATTCATGCATGTGCCGAGAGTTTTGATTCTTTCGGCTTCGGCACATGTCAATCCTTCCTATTGATAGTCGACATGTGTTGGTTGAGAGTTACAATAGTTATGTCCTATAGTGGAACCATGATCCGTGGGGAGGAAAAAAAAAAGCGTCGAAACACAGGGTCTCCTATGGATCGCGACCATAAGGAATGCTAGCGGGCGTGCCGCATGTCGGGGTCTATGGTCATGATTCACTATAGTCCATAATTAATGTACTTTCTCCTTCCTTGTAAAAAAAACGAAATTCATATCCATAATTCTTTGAAATATTCGAGAAAACTATCTTGATTGCAACTATCTCTTGATTTCGATTGCAATCAAGATATCAATTTGTTTTGTTCAAAAACTTCTTGCAAGTCTATATGCTTGCCATATTTTCTTGCCCGTTATTTGCCCCCGAGGATTTGTCACCTTGAAATTTTGAAATTAGATTTACGTTAAGGGGAAAAGATCTTCATATTCGGTTATTCATGATCATCTTCTTTGCATCATTAGCAAGCATCATTGTATTGCATATGTTGCTTATAGCATTCATGTAATGCATATATGATGTTTTACATGTTATCTAAAATGATGTTAATGTTGGTACATTTGTTTGTGTTTCACTTTGTTAAGCTTTGTGTGTGTGCTTTGTTTGAACCCTAGTTCAACTAGGATGTTATCGTAAATCTTTGCCACGACTTATGTTGTGCCGTGTGGAACCATGCCAAGTCTCTCGTTGGACCTCCTAGGCGTTTCTTGAAGAGGGCACGATGCCATACAATTTCTCTTTGATCTTTAAAACTTCCTTGGCTTTGATCTTGAAATCACCTTCATATTGACTCCACACCTTGGAACTTCCTTTGGTTGCTATCTTCTTTTTGTAAATCCTTGGTCACCATTAATTTTTTATCATATGGATTCTCTCTCCGTGGTTGTGGTTTTTGATCGTGGTATTATGATTAATGATTTCTAATCATAATCCATTACAAAACTACACTAAGCATTCCCATGTTGTGAATTTCCTTGGTTCTTTATCTATATTCTATCCAAGGACTCGTATATCGGATCGGTTGCTTTGTGAGTTTCTTACGAAAGTTACAAGAAAAGGTGACCCTTGAAGAGCAAGTCAACGACATCAACATTAACGGACTACAAAAGTGGTAGATAAGAGACTCTGTTTAACCATTTTACGAAGGTCGGGATCATTGTGGCATCTTGTTGCCGCCACGTGTTTGTTGAGCGCCCGTGAGCATCCGGCCCCTCTCCGAAATTGTGCGTGTTTGCGGTCTCATTTGTGCCCGCCTTCTTGGCGTGGCTGCGGCGTTGTGCCGCACTCGTCGTCCTCGCCGCGGTAGCGCGCCCCTCCTTTATCCTGCACTTTCGTGTGCCGGCTCTCGGCCGCTCGCCCTCGTCCTCGTGCGGGACCCCCTTCTTCTCATCTTTTGCGCGGTCTCACGCACGCCTCCTTAGCGGCGAATCCACTCCTCTCATCCTCTCCCTTTTTCCCCACCTTGGTTGTAGCGAGTAGAAGTGTGCCATGGTCAATCTTGTCGGCACCACCGGTGATGCTCTTCCACTCGGTCTACTTCCGGCGTGTTGTGCACTATCCCGCCCACCAAGCTATAAAATCTTCTACCACGCCCTTTTCCTTTTCCATCTTGGTCGAGTAGAGCTCGTGAGTTGTTTCTCTCCACCGGATCTCGTCGTGAGGAAGATTGGAAAGCCACCAAGCCGGAAGGAAGGAGGCGGATGGACATAGAGCTACGATATGGCGTTCGTTGAAGTTTTTGTTCTCGGGATGCTTTTCATCTTGGCGCTTGCAATGATCGAGTGTTCACGCGATCCTTTTTCGGGTGCATTTGGTCTTTTGCCATGTTACGGATAATCATTATCTGTTGTTCCTTCATTGCCCTCGCTTATCGATTTTGTTTGATTAGGCGCTTAGTTGTTCGTCCCTGCTCTTATTTTGTGTTGTTCTAGATCTGAGTGGTTTAGTTTTCAAAGTCATGTATTCTCTCACGAGTGTGCTTTTAGATGTGTGTATGTTAATCGTTTTCTTCCCTTCGTTTCGTTCGAATCTCGGGATGAGATTACGTTAGGGGAAAATTTTGTAACACCCCAGTGTTACTTACCGATTAAGTCATGGTTTGGATAAAATTAAGTTTATTTTATGTTTTTGATCCTAAGTGTGATGTTGGATGATGGTTGGATAGTATAGGTTGGGAATCTGAAGTTTGAATCAAATTCAAATTTGAATTGAACTCAAAAAACCCTAAATTCCATTCTTTCTTTTACCCCTTTTCTTTTATTCAAAATTTATAAAGAATTTGGGTATGGTTATTAAAGCAAATTTGTAGAGTTTTCAAAGTTGAACAAAGTTGGTATTTTGAGTTTTTAAAGTTTAGTTCAAAAATTTAGTGTAATTTTGAAAATACCAAAATTAGGGTTTTGTCCCCTTTTGATTTAAAAACCATATTTCAAAATCTAAGTAAAATTTGCAAAAACTTCCAAAAGCTAGTTTGTAGATCTTGAAAAATTAGCCTAAGTCACTTTTTGGAATTTTTTCGAGTTCAGTTCAAATTTGGGTAGAATTTGACGAAATTCATAAAAAGGGTAGATTTAGGTGCGCGCGAGGGGATTTCCCTGTTCTCCTCCATCTTATTTGCTGGCGACCGCCGCCGTGGCGTCTTCGCGCCGCCGGCGCTGGCGCGTGCCGATGCCCCGCCACCGCAACGCCGTGAATGCCCCGGCCACGCCCCCGTCCTCTTCCTTCTCCATTTATGACGGCGAGGCCGCCGTCCTCTTCTTCTTTTTCTTCCTTCCGCCCGGCGAGTCAAGTTGTCGCGTCGTCGTCGAAATTCGTCGCCGTTGATCACCAATTCACCCAACCAACTACACCAACGTCTTCGCCACTTCCTAAGCCCCCGACACCCGGCCGCCAAGCCCTCCCCCGCCCCCGCAACGCGTGCACAAGGTCGATCTTCCTCGCGGCCGTCGGCCGGCGCCGCCCGCGCACCACCTCGCCGTCGTCGTCGTCTCGGTGAGTCTCGTGCAAAACCATCTAGAGCTCTGGCGGGCGCCTTGAGATCGTGGTCGTGATGCGCTCGGTCAATTTGTGTTGCCCCGGGACCACGCCGAACGCCCATTGCCGTCGGAAACCGCCGCCGTTCTTATTTGTCGCCGTCGTCGACCTCGCTCGCTCGTCTCGAGTCCAAACCGGCGATGCGCACCGCAGCGGGGTGAGCTCTGCCGCCGCTTTCGCGTAGATCCATTGGGTCGTATCGCGCGCCGTAGCCACGGAACGCCGGTCGGCCGGCGAAGTTTTACCTTGCCGCGCCGCCGCGTGGCCGAGTCCACTAGAGAATCGGTTAGTGTCGATTAAGTTGGGTAAAAGGGTCGCTGAGCATGCCGTCGTGATGGCATGCTTGTTGTCGCTGAAAACACTCCGACGAGCGTCTCCGCCGCTTGTCGCGCCGCCGCCCCGCCATGGTCGTCGCCGTGTGCCGCCATGCTCCCGGTGCGGATTTTGGGTGCCGCGTGTGTGCGCAAGGTCGAGGGAAGTAGAGTAGTGAAGACCGCGTCGCCGGAGTTAGGTCGTCGACGAGCAAACGCGGTCAATCGGCGGCGTCGGGTCAACGTCGGGAGTGGCGGGGACATGGGAAAACGAGAATAGAAGGAATACTTGAGGGTCTAGATGTAAAGTTCGTGACTCATGTGAATAGTTCTTTGTACTTGTTTGTAATTTTATAAAAGGTTAGGGGTCGATTACGTAAAGTTGCCAAGCCCGGGCTTTAACGGCCGATTTGGGCCGGCCTATTCTATCGTTTCGTGGGCCGGCCTGTTTACAACGTGCGAGCCAAGTACGATGATCGGGCCACTTTGAGCCCGAAGGCGTTTTCCTTTTTCATAATTGTTTTATTTTTGTATTTATTTAAATAGTCTTTGATTCTTGTGAATTTCATATAAATTCAAGTTTAGCTTAAAAATTCTGAAAATTTTTGTAGAAGCTTCTTATGAGTATATGAATCCATGAAAAATTTGAAACTTTGATTTTGAGTAGTTCTTGCATGATTTAAAAATACAATCTTTAATTGAAAAATGCATCTTAACGGGATTTTTAGAAAATAAAATATTTATTCAAAAATCATAAAAATTTATTTGGTACTGTTTTTTATGAGGTGTTCTACTTGTACAAAAAGTTTGGAGTCGTTTTGAAATGTTTAAATTATTTTCTATTTTATGCTCTATGATTTTATGTGTTTAAATATAATGTTTAGTGTAGAATGGTTTAGGTTTTGTGTGACTTTTGGGATTGTTTTGTGAATCTTGGATCATATCACAATCAAGTGGTCCTTGAGAACTCGCAATGGTGATGATATCTTGTAGAGTAGTTTAACAAGTTGGTTTTGTTGGGTTGCAACTTTATCGTGAAGGAAAGTTGTACTCAAGTGTTTATCATTTCATGCATCCATCAAGCATCATATTTATACTTCATCATGCTAAAGCATGCATCATCATCTACGTGTAGTGTATACGAGAGTGAGATGGTTCATGATGGTCGAGCCGAAGAAGATCCATCCACCGATGATATCGAGGTCAAGTATGACTCGGGTGATCTCGTTAAGGAATCTAACTTTTCCTCGCAAACACGAGGCAAGCCCCGGTTACATTAAACCCTTCCTTGATGTTTTAAAAGCTTTATATCACTTATGTCTATGCTATGTTGCATTAAGTAATTAGGAGTTGAGTGATAACCTAATTGCCGCATTCCTATCCTTGTTTATTTCAATACCATCCTTGATAACTTGTTTATTTCGAAAATGCTTAGTGATGCTTAGCCTGTTTAATTAGTTAAGCTTTTTCATCAAAATGTTTTATTTGAGAAGATGGTACTTGTTTTTCGGAAAAGAAAGAGATTTAGTGATGAATTTGAGATCGGACGGGGCGTAGGTTGGCCGGGGCGGGATACCTAGCCGTGCTTGTCCCGTGTTGGTCGTTTAAGGACCGTCCGTTGTTTGGATTGTTAAGTTCGAACTTTTTGAACGCTAAATACGCTGAGGCCTTACGGCAAAGGCATGATTGCGCTGGTTGTCACCCCCGTGTCGGTCGACCCTAACTAGCCACATACTCCGTAAGCCGGATCTCGGTGGAGCCAAATCGGGAATGGCAACCACGCCTTTGGGAGTGGAGAGATGGCGGGGAGTAGCGTGTACCCACCCTCTTGGTCAAACCGTCATTAGGACGGGGTAGGGAGGTGGAGAATCTTTGTGCTCTCGGGTGGCGCGGGCCTCGTTCCGTTTTGGACAAATCTGAAAGAAGGTTGATATATGCAAGCTTAAGTGCTACATATGTCGTGTGGTTAGGGATCCCAATTTGGGTATTGTCGGTTCATGAATCGCCGTTGCTTCACGGTTATGGAGACCCGTTCTTACGCCCATTCATCGTAGTAAATGATGGAATATGTTTTTGAGGAAAGAGAGTTGGAATAAGAAAATATGTTTGCTCTAGAATAGAATAACCTAGAGTATATGAGCTACTAATCGAATTAAAAATATTGAAAGTAAGGATTCACTTATAGTAAGCTTTTGTAAAAGAGTCTTTGATTCTTGCTAAAGCCTTACCTTGACTCCTAAGATCAGCATTCCCGAGTCTTCTCCTCTTTTCTTGGTCGGGTAAGTCTTGTTGAGTACTCCGTACTTTCGGGGTTTGTTAACCCTTGTTGCGTGTGCCGATGACTCGTCTTTGTTAACCAAGGTTATGTCGGTGGGCGCGACATGATCCGGTTGTCTTCTAGTCTATTCGGCTTCCGCAAATTAATTAAGTTAAGTTTACTCAAATGTAACTTATTCATATTTTGTAAAATTAATGTTATTATTCTTCCCTTTTCGATCTATATTTTTGTAATGGATGTTGTAATGTTGTAGCTACTCCTTTGTTGATCTGGTATGAGTGGTGTGTCGGGGTTTAGATGACACTCGGCGAGCTTCTTAAGTTATTGGGTGCATCTACGCGATGTCGAGAGGTCTTTGGGACAATGGCAGTGCGAGTGGGCCCGATAATTAGGAGGTTACGTCAGCGCGCCGTCGAGCCCCGCCCTACCGGGCTCGGATGCCCCCTGGCGTCGGTCGCGGTGGACAAAGGCGGACGGCGATGTCTAGAGGAGCTCTCAGAGAGGCCTTGGGAACCGCGAAGCTTCGCCGCGTAGCTCCGCAGCGTCTAGGCCCTCTCCTCCTGCTCTTTGTGGCGGGCCTCGGTGACGGAAGCTCAAGGCCGGCGTGGACCTCCGCCTTCCATCCCCTCACGTCGTTGCACCGCTCCTCACGCCCACCCGGCTGCGGCGGAAGCAGCGGCGGCCCCTCTCCCTACTCCCGACGGCGGGGCCTCGGTGATGGAGTCCGCCTCCGCCCTAGCGGCGGGCGAAAGGTGGGCTGAGGGCGCGGGTGGCCGCGGCCGGCGCGGCCGCCTTCCTCGTCGTCGGCCATCCCGCGGCCTCCTTTCTCCCCTTCCTTTTCCCTCTCTGACCGCGAGCCCAAGGTGGTTGGGGGCTGGCACGTGGGTCCCATGCCACGTCCTCCGTAGTGGACGTCCTGGCTCTCCACCAAGAACACCGGAGAAGCGCCTGACACCATGGATAGCGGGCACGGTACCGCACCCCGCTGTGGCAATTTTCTGCGGTATTCGGCTTTACTGGATGCTATCTCGGACTGCAGTGAAACAGTCTCACTCTACACCTATCCTGTATCCAACTCACATACTGTATGTGTTACGACAAATGACAAGTAGTACCTTGCTAAGCTCGCTTTTGCCTTTTTGCCTGCTAGCCAAAGTAACCTTGCCAGCACCCAGCCTAGCTACTTGACTCCATCACTGACATAACGACCCACATGTATGATAGCCCACATGTCAGCTATACTCGAACCTAAAGGCAAGCGATATAAATATAAAATTCTCTTCGTCGGTCAAAAATATAAAAATTCTCCCGAGGAGAAGACCCTAAATCGCCGGTGGCTTTGGCTACTTGCTTGCTGGCCAATGGCGGCCATTCCGAGCGGAGCGACAGGCCAAGCCGGAGCTGAAGCTGAGCATCCGGCCTGAACAGGAGAGGCGAGAGAGTGCAGGCCGGCCGGTCACGGAAAGCATGGGACCGTCGGCGTGGCGTGAGGGGCGGCGGACGCTGGTGCTGGTGAACCTGGCGTCCATCATGGAGCGCGCCGATGAGGCGCGCTGCTGCCGGCAGTGTACCGGGAGGTGGGCGCCGCGCTGCACGCCACGCCCACGGGGCTCGGCGCCCTCACGCTGTACCGCTCCATCGTGCAGGCCGCCTGCTACCCCGTGGCGGCCTACGCCGCGTCGCGCCACAACCGTGCCCATGTCATCGCGCTCGGGGCCTTCCTCTGGGCCGCCGCCACGTTCCTCGTCGCCGTCTCCGACACCTTCCTCCAGGTCAGCCCGCCCGCCCGACCGACCGACCGCCATTGGATATGCCTTTGCTGCTGCTTGTTCCATTCAGTTTGTAGCTGCTGCGGTTAGGAAGATCAGATTGCATCAGGCATCTGTCTTTCGGTTTGGCTCCGAGTCCTAGTCCCCAATCTCCAACATTTTCCTGTCGTTAGTTCATCAGACTCAACCAATTTTGCTAAAGGACGAGGCAGTATTTTTGTTAGAGAACACGTTCTCTAATTGTACACAAGCATACACAAACACAGAGATAGAGAGATGTAGATGTAGAGGAGTTCTTTCTATATTCCACTTTTACTTCATTGTTTTTACATCAGCTGAAAATGATTCCCCTTTTATAGAAAAAAACGATACAAGTTTGTACAGTATGTGAACTCTTGACATTTTTCTCTTCTTTGTTAATTTGGCCACCATTCCAAAGTCTTTACTGTAGCTTTTTTTTTTTTTTTTTGCAACGATTTTGATTTTCAACACTCCTCCTTGGCCAAATTTATGTTATGTATATGCCTCGTTAAAACTCTACCTAAAAACCTAGTGGGAAAAAAGGATAGGAGAAAAGAGCACATACATCTTCTTATGTTACACCTGTTGCCTCGTTAAAAACCTTGCATGAGAAAACCTAATGGAAAAACTCATGAAAAGAAAAAAGTACAACAGTTGATCTTGATTAAGACTTTAGGACTAACCGATGCAACTTAGATCTTTAAGACCTACTTTGCGACGTTTTGTCATCTCAATCCATTTATAGGATTTGATTCACAATATGCCCCTCTTCAATGATTTGCACTTGTGTGCATGGCTCGTCAAAAACTCCCCTAAAAACCCGGTGGAAAAGGTAGAAAAGAGTACATCACACATGCAAATTGTGTTATACCTATTACCTCGTTAAAAACCTTGCGTGAGAAAACTTGTGAAAAAAAAAACTCAACAAGGAAAAAGAATACAACAATTTCATCTTCATGATCAGATTATGATCTTGGGATCACAAATTTTGGACTATGATCTAGGAAGCTTCTCTCTCCGAAAAATGCACCTCTATAAGTCATCTCATGCTCTTTCCGCAAATGTTGCAAAAGCTAGAGGCTGGTCACATAACAAAGTCTCGACACAATCCTTTATAAAGCGAGTTGTATGTTGCCACATACGTATCGTTAAAGGCGATGCAGTCCTGTTGTACTCTAGAGAACACTATCAAGTTTTGAAGCAGCCCCTTCAGGAGGCTGTCGTACAACTAGTGGATCATCCTCTATTATATACTCGGACTCTAGGTGCGGGTCTAAATGGTGTTGCGTTAAAAGTGCAACGCCTTTGCTTTGTTAGGTTGTGTGAGCTCACCCTTACCAGCTTCAGGCTAAGAATTAGTGCGATCGAGGCACATGTTGTCGAGTTTGATCTCGATGTTAATGGCCTAGGTGAGGTAGTTGCCGCATGTTCATGGCAAGCCTAGCGAATCCCCTTTCGCAATGTCCAACTTGACTCGCATAATCAATGTGCAAGGCTAGTGAATGTCGGTTATGTGTGATCTTCAGGATTAAGACTGTGTATAATCTTCGAGGATTACATTCATGTATAGTCTTTAGGACTATATTTCCCCTAAAAATCTCATGCATATAATTTTTAGGATTATATGCTACTTATATCAAAATATAAACTTGCAACAAAGTAAATCTGCAGGATTCAAATAAATTTAAGAAAATAAATTGCAACAAATAAATAAAGTAATGCATAATAATATAGTTGCAATTAAATAATCATGCCATGTGAGAGCTTCAAACCTCAATGATTTCTACGGGTTTCAGGCCACATTGATTTTTTACGAGGCCACATTGATTTTTATAGGCTCCAAGCCGCGTAGTAGCATGACATGGTGAGCTTCATGTCACATGTTAAATTCTAACGACTTCTGGCCGTATATGCATGATCCTTGATGCGCTAGAATAATAGTATTGAGCTATGACTATACAAGGCTTCGTGCCTTCTTTGTCCGGTGGCTTCAGCCATCTCAGCATGTGGTTTAGCGCTTATGGATCAAAGCAACAATTCTTTTGATCATCATCTTCAGGATTACGATCAGGTAATCTTTTGGATTACCATGCAATATATATCAATCATATACTTGCAATAAATAAATCAACAGGATTTAAGTAAATATAAGGAATAAATTGTAAGAAGTAAATTGCAGGTTAATATAAATTGTGGTAATGTAAAACTTACAATGAAGTAAATATTCACATCAAGTGTGTATGGCTTTTGGCCATAATAACTTTTGTAGACTTTATACCGTGCGGTGGCATGATCTAGTGAATATCAGGTTCACTATCCACTGTATATGGGCTTCAAGCCGTATGTTCTAGACTTCGCAATCATCAGTGCACTAATCAAATGGTTTATACAATACCATGCGAGGCTTCGGGCCTCTTTACGTAGTGACTTCGGGTCTCTTTGCACTATGGTTTAGTGCACATCGGTCCAAAGCAAAAATTGCTTTCCGTAGGATTGCATTGCGACCTTTCTCACGGAATATGATTTGCAAATAATTGATTTGCTGAAAGTAATTCCCGTGAGAAATTAAGCGGCCATTCTAAATATATGATTTGCAAATAATTGATTTCTTTGAAAGTAATGTGAGAAAATAATCTGCATTTAAACAATGTGTGGGAATTAAATTCATGGAATTTAAATTGTGTAAATAAAATCCACGAGATTTAAATCCGGAAAAGTAAATTCATGGAATTTAGATGCAATAAGAAAATTGCAATAATTTTTTTTTAAAGCATGAATTTAAATGTTAAAATAATATAAAACATTGGAGGTCCTTGAACTTGTCATGAGGTCTCATCTAGGTCCATGTATTTAGGAAACTAGGTAAATAGGTCCCTCGAACTTGTCATGATGTGCTTAATATCATCCATCCGGGTCCAAAACCGGGTTTGGTATTAGCGGTTTTGCTACGAGACCGGAGGTTAAGATGGTTTTTGTCTTTTTCTTTTTATTTTTCTTTTTCAATTTAGATTGAATCTTTAAAAATCATAGTAAGTTATAGAAAAATCATAAAATGAAAAATCTTATTCCTTTGGACTTCACGTGAGTAGATCTATAAGTGAACATATAATATAGTATACTTTAGTATAAAAATTTTACATGAGTAGATCTACAAGTGAATATATAATATGGTATAGTTTAGTACAAAAGTTTTGCAAGCCATGAAGCTTTTATTTGTTTTCTTTGTTATTTATTTCTCTTGCCCAAATCTTTAAAAATCATAGTAAATCAAAAATATAAAATAAAAATCTAATTTTGTTTGACTTCACATGCGCATGTCTACACGGTGAGCTAATATATAAATGATATGCTTTTAGTCTAATAAAATAATTAGAAGTGCTCCATTAATTATTTCAATTTTAATGCCAAGCCGACAGAGCTTGCATAGATCTAAAGCTACAACAAAAATTTTATACTAAAGTGCCATGCCCAAAATTATATGTTAACTTGTTCTCAATGGATCTCCCACTCACGGGAAAAGTCCAAAGGAATAAGATTTTTCATTTTATGATTTTTCTATAACTTAAATGATTTTTCAAAGATTCAATTTAAATTGAAAAAGAAAAAAAAAGACAAAAACCATTTTTGTACTATAGCAAAACCGCCCTACCAAACCCGGTTTTCTCCAAATCCTCGACGGATGAACCTATCTGTGACAAGTTCGAGTTAGGGAAATAAACTGCTTTTTGGCACTTAGCTAAGTACTTTTAAGAGTCTCCAAGCCTGGCGTGCCAACAGTGCAAGTTGAACATCTCAATGCTTCTGATTTTACTCGAGCTCTTAAAATACCATATGGTAAATAAACTTCCGGAATTTAAGTACTAAATTTAGATTGCAGTAATAATTAAGTTTTTTTTTTTTTTTGAGCAGATGCGATTGCAGTAATAATTAAGTAAGGTAATTATGCAAAAACAAAATAAATAGCTATGGTGGCTTGAGGCCACAAAGTGGCCCAACATGGAGTTTCTGGGTTGGATAGATAGGCCCATCAGGGGTCTGATCACTCGTGACCGTCCATCTAAATGGATGGCTGAGATTAGCCCATGGCCCACCTCACTGGGCGCGCGGGTCCACCGCGTCGGCGCGCTTGGTCGGGAGGCGCGGCTCCGCGGCCACCCTGTGCCGGAGCACTCGGCCACCTGCGATGGGGGCTCGTGGCCACCCGCCGGTGCGCGCAGCGCACACAACGGGGACGCGCAGCCGCCGCGGCCGGGGGCGTGCGCGGCCAGGGGCGCTGCTCGCGGCTGCCCTGTGCCGCTTGGCCAGGCGGTAGCCAGGCGGCGGTGGGGCCTAAGGCGCCTGCGACGGTGGCCATTCCAGCGCGCCGACGGCGCTTCAAGGCGGCGACGGACGCCAGGGCAGGGTGGCGCCCGCGCGCCGGGCCTGGGGCCTCGCGCTCGCGCCGTGCGCCGGGACCAGGGCCGGGACCGCGTCGTGCCCCCTCGCCAGGTGGCGCCGAGGCTGCGCCGTGCTGGCCGCATCGAGGCCGCCTGCGCCTGCCCGGCCTTCGGGGCCGTGCTGTCTTGCGCCGGGCCTCCCTCGCCAAGACTGCCCACGCCGGCGTCAAGCCCGAGCCGGGGCTGGCAAGGAACTCGTCCAGGCAGCACCGCGCCCTCACTTGTGCTCCCGGGCTCGATCTGCTTTCACTATCATTTAGACTAAATAGATCGCATTCCAGTCTTTCAATTCCTTAACACATATTCCTTGGGATCATACAAATGTATGACGTTTTTAACATTTCTATGCTTTATGATTATAATAGTATACTGACACAACATAAATTTACTCCATGGAGACAATACCTTTCCAAAATCGAGGCATGACATTTGTAGACCAAACTAAATCCTTCTGTGATATTTTTTTTCTTCAAATTAACCTGCACAGCTGGTTAAACAAATTTGGAAAAATTTGTTCCAAGGGGACTCAATGCAGTTATGAAGTGCTTCTTTCTATCCATTATGTGTCTCTTACTCTCATGCCATGACAGTAATCTTAGCTGAACATATGGATACTGCTACAAAGGATTACTCAAACTTTACTTCTTCTGCTCCTCCAGGTGGCAATTTCAAGGGGCTTGAATGGCATTGGTCTAGCTCTCGTCATACCTGCAATCCAGTCTCTGGTCGCTGACTCCACTGACGACGACAACCGTGGCACAGCTTTCGGTTGGCTGTTCTTGACCAGCAGCATAGGCTCCATATTTGGGGGATTCTTTGCCTTGATGCTTGCTCAGACTACAATCTTGGGGATTGAAGGATGGCGTATTGCCTTCCATCTCGTCGCAATCGTCAGTGTCATCATAGGCATCCTCGTGTGGTTTTTCGCCGTGGATCCCCATTTCACCACAAACAATGCTGCCTCACATGCTGCACCAGTCAGCCGAATGTCTGCACTTGATGAAGCAAGGAAGCTGATCATTGAGGCCAAGTCCATAATCCGGATCCCAACTTTCCAAGTGTTCGTCGCGCAGGGTGTCAGCGGCTCGTTCCCATGGTCAGCACTGTCATTCTTGGCAATGTGGCTTGAGCTCATCGGGTTCAGCCACGAGGAAACCGCCATTTTGACGACGACCTTTGCTGTTGCCTGTTCCATTGGTAGCCTTCTTGGTGGCAAGATGGGGGATTTCTTGGCTCATCGATATCCGAACACCGGGAGGATCATACTGTCGCAGATAAGCGCAGGCTCTGCTATTCCTTTAGGTGCTGTTCTTCTGCTGGGTTTGCCTGATAATCCATCCAGATCCAGTGGTGTAGCCCATGGACTTGTTTTGTTCATCATGGGACTCATCATCTCTTGGAATGGAGCTGCTACAAACTGGTACGCCCACACATTTCACCTTTTCAATTTTAAACACTGGTTGGTCTGTCTTATTGAAACGTGTCAAAACCGATATTTAAAACTCTATTTCGCAGCCCTATTTTTGCTGAGATCGTGCCCGAGAAGCAAAGGACAAGCATCTATGCTCTGGACAGGACTTTCGAGTCGATTCTAGCCTCGTTTGCGCCTCCTGTCGTTGGCTTGTTATCGCAACACCTCTATGGTTTCAAAACAGGCGACAAAGGGAGCAGCCCTGAACAGGACCGGGAGAATGCCGCATCGCTGGCCAAGGCGCTGTACACGGCCATTTCCATCCCAATGGTTTTCTGCAGCTCCATATACACGTTCATGTACCGCACTTACCCTCGAGACAGGGAGCGTGCACGCATGCAGTCCATGATTCAGTCAGAGTTAGATCAGATAGAGCTGGGTGGTTCGAGTTTTGGATGCGGCAACGACAGGTTTGAGCTCTTTGAGTCGGTGCACGATGGTGATAAACCTGATGAGGTTGATGGCAGTTATGGTGCTGAAGAATCTGCTGAGGCCGATGCCAGCACTGAAAAACTATTGGGAAAAAACCATGAGTTGTGACGAGCTAAAGAATCTTAACTACAATGACCATTCTTGTTGAAAAGGATATTGTGCCGATTTTAGGAACTTGTACCTCGACGATGAATATGATTCACTAAAGTGACCATTATTTGTTCTTCCATATCTTGGTTATCCTCCTGCTGCTGCTGCTATACAATATGACTTCGTGATGTACATGAGGGCACTTCAATGCTGACAGCAAGAACCTTAATTTTTGAGTTATTATATACATATATTAGCGGCACCAAATTCCCATCTAATTTAAACAGCGTTTGCTGAAGAAACATCAAGTTTAAAGTTGAAATCTTTACGCAAATGCCAAATACTGTGGACATGTTCGGTAAAACTCTAGCTTTGCTGAATCTTCAACATCTACACAAGCATCGGCTCATCAACACCTTTGGCACGAGGGCCTTAACTAGCATCTTTGGCGTCTATAATGAATCGCCTCTATCAACACTTTGTTACGTATAGATGAGCTTAAGAGAATTAGTTTCAATGTGCCGGATGTTAACTGCCCTCACAAATTTCTTAGGGTTGTGTTTGGTATCATATCCTAGTTGAGGAAATGCTGACCGAGTGGAATTGTATTTTAGAAAAGGTGTTTGATGAGGTTGCATGAGCGGACTCAAGAAAAAACATGAGATGGTATTTGGTTACCTAAATGAGCGGATGCAATCTAACTAATTTGAGAGTCTGACTTGTGGGCTCTCTATCTCATCTTGCATCAGTCGGGCATTCGACAGTGAAGGCTGATTTGGCCACACGAGTGTATGCAGGACACGACCGTATGCATTGGCGAGGCATGGCTGAGCTCACACCACATATATGACATACTAAATGCATCTCTTTGGGCATGCCCTTATCCAATGCGGCATGTATCTGATCCAAAAAATGCTTTAAGATTTATCTACACATTTTCTCCAAAATGTTCAACACTTTTTCACCATGAGTACAGCACTCTCTCTCATGGTGTTCACATCTCAATCACCATGGGACGGTGCAAATAGTGCGTAGAGCTATCATAATCTCAAAATGCTTCAAGATTTGTGCTACACATTTTCTCTCCGTGTGTTAACACTACATACCATGTGTCGGCACTCTCTCTCATGGTGCACACATCTCAATGCGTGTTGAGCACATACAATGCCAAAAAAGACTGCGTTCGTGGACATGGGTGGATGTAGGTAACCCGGTGTTCCGGAAACCAAACACTCCAAACCGACAGATTGCTTCCAAGCCCCTAATAGCCTAGAGATATTGATGTTCGGAGTAGATCAAATTTGAAGAACACTAGACCAATTGAGATATTGATGAGATACTCGCTCGTGATATCTTGAAGAACCATACATCACCCCCACCCCTAATAGCCTGGAGGCTTGGATTTACTGAAAAAATTGTTAGATGGAATTTAAAAACTAGCTGAACCTTGAAAAAATATTGATGGGTGGATAGACCTCTAATTTGTGACCATAATTTTGTGCCGTTGAGCTTTTGACACGTGACCATTCGGTACTTGCTTAACTCAGAAGACACATAGCCATTCGGTATTTCATTTCATTCAAAAAAACCTAGTATAAAAACAAACGCCCACCGTGGGGCTCGAACCGACGAGCACAAGGTTAAGAGCCTTGCGCTCTACCAACTGAGCTAGACGGGCTTTCTGCTTTCTAACTGTAGTAAAAGTAAAAAGTTCAAAAATAATTTTACATGTGCCCAAACAGACAAAGCGAAGTAATTACCAGTCTAGTATCAGTGACCAAACAAAGTCTCACAGCTATATAGAAAACATTATAGTTTTGACTTTACAAGGGATTACAATTTATCCGTCCTATATCTAACTAGTTTCCCAGCTTTGTCGATATGAAGCTTACCTCTATATTCCTCCAAAGGGTTTATACTATTCCTCCTAAGCTTTTATACTACATATATTATAGTACTGCAAAAATAACTGAAGGGTTCTGATGGTTCTCAACTAAAGAGTCTGTGTGTCCTAAACAACCCTCTGTAATCATCCTTCAAGAGGTAACTCACTCTCACTCCCCATATATCACATTATTTCTGTACAGATCGGAGAGAACTAATATTTTGGCAAAAATGTCACAAATTTTGTGAATCACTCCCGTGCCACTTGACATTGTCGCCCTGCTTAGTCTGCTGATCCATCAACCCCTTTTCATCATCATCGAAGTTAAAATCTTCCTCACTGTACTCTATATCAATCACAGAGGCGCCGTCCTTTCCAGAATAATAACTCCCAAGCCCATGACATCTTTCCAGTTCAATCTGCTGGAGCTCTGAAGTGATCAGAGTGTCCATCCTTGCCCTCTCCCTGTCGCGTGGGTATGTCCGGTACAACAGGGAGTAGATGAAGCAGCAAAGCAGCATAGGGATGGCGATCGACGTGTACAGAGCTTTGGCTAGGGCATCAGCATTTGATTTATCCCTGCCAACATTGTTATCTGCAGCTCCATAGGAGATGGGATTGTAACCATAAACATGCTCAGCTAGAAACCCAACAACCGGTGGAGCAAATGAAGCTAAAACTGACTCAAAAGAACGGTCCAATGCATAGATACTTGTTCTTGACCTCTCAGGTACAATCTCAGCAAAGATCGGGCTGCACATTAAATAGAAACATTATTGCCAGCATGCAAGAATTTCATAGAGCTACTCTTGCATGTCATAAAATATATTATATGCCTAGTAAAAGTTCAGTGAAGTACTAATGCAGAAATGGATTTCCTGTGCATGCTTTGGTTGTTAATAATGTGTTCAGCAACGAATGAATCAAATAAAAAGTGAAAATGTACTTGCTTGTTAGTTGCAGGACCGTTCCAGGAGATGCTCAGCCCCATAATAAACATGACAAGTCCATGCAGGAAACCAGAAGAAGAGTTATCAGGGAGCCCCAAAAGCAATAGAGCGGCCAGTGGAATAGCAGAAGCCGAGCTTATCTGTGACAGGACTATTCGACCAGAATCTGGGAAGCGAATAGCAAAGTGATCCCCCATCTTTCCACCTAATAGCCCTCCAAGTGAGCCTGCCACTGCAAATGTTGCCATGAGGAGTCCAGTTTTGTTATGTGTAAACCCCATCAACTCCAACCACATTGGGGCAAAGGCCAGGGCAGACCATGGAAACGAGCCTGTGACACCCTGAGCCACAATGATCTGAAATGATGAGATTTTTACAACAGCCTTGGCTTCTCTCACCAAATCCTTCATCTCTGCCCATGCAGACTTGCGCAACAGCTGCTCGCCACTTGCAACATTGAGGAAATGAGGGTCCACTGCGAATAGGCCAACCAACACACCGACTGCAACACTTATAAGAGCAACAATGTGAAATGCAACACGCCAACCAGCAATACCCATGACTGTGGTTGATGCTAGCATCAGGGAAAACAGACCACCAATAATTGAACCAATGTTGCCTGTGAGTTGAAGCCATCCAAATGCGGCGCCTCGAGTATTGTCATCAGAGCAATCTGCCACTAGAGATTGGATTGCTGGGGTGACAAGTGCTAGGCCAATACCATTCAAACCTCTAGCTATCGCTACCTGCTCCAAAAAAGGCATTTTTCATGCAGATATGTTCTCATCTTTCACTTGTATACAAAAACTTATTATTCTGTTGAGGACTAATAGAAACTTTACCTTAAGATAAATTTCAATGATGTGGCAAAATATCAAGCAAACTAAATTCAGAGGTTTTCACATATGTTCTCATCTTTCACTTGCATATAAAAACTTATTATTCTGTTGAGGACTAATAGAAACTTTATCTTAAGATAAATTTGACAGCACACAAACTGATGTGGCAAAATATCAAGCAAACTATGTTCAGAGGTTTTCAAACTTCAAAATCAATTTTGATTGTGAACAATGGTATTTCATGGAGGTCCAACCAGATTAGAGTACAGCAGGTTGAAAGTTAAAACAATTTGGAATGGACGAGAAAGTTCCTACTTCCCCACTTCAAAATTTGGAGTGGAAAGAAATAAAAACTAATTTTCATGGAAATCAGATAATTTATGTATAGACATATATCATTAAGAGCCATGGATATGGCAGTTCAACTTTCCTCCTAGTATAGTCCTTGGTCCCTAGTCCCATGAACCAAACAGGCCCTAAGTCATATTCCTCAGGACAAACAAACAGCAAAAAATTCTGTGCTAACATTTTCTTCGGTTACCTTATCTAAAGTCGGTTTCCTATAGCAGCTCAAATTTGACTGCTGATACGACATACGAGGGAGTGGGCAAAGCCGCACCGGAAGCTAAAGTAGACCTTCATCAGCCTTTTCGTTTCCCCGTAAAGCTTGGATAGCGAAAGCACAACGCACAGAATGAATTATCAGCGGATGAACCAAAGCAGGGAAGCGAAGCATATACCGCTAAGGATCCGCATCCTAGTTCTCTAATCAGATCCAATCCAAAGCTGAGCAACAGCTGGACTGGCGGCCATGGCCTACCAAATTAGTGGCAAGAGATCCCACGCCAACAGAGATCGAAAACACGTACGCCGCCGGAAAAAGTATGAATTTTTCGAGGGAACGGACGGACGGACCTGGGCGAAGGTGTCGGAGACGGCGACGAGGAAGGTGGCGGCGGCCCAGAGAACGGCGCCAACAGCGACAACGTGGGCGCGGTTGTAGCGCACGGCGGCGTAGGCGGCGAGCGGGTAGCACGCGGCCTGCACGGCGGAGCGGTAGAGCGTGAGCGCGCCGAGCGCGACGGGCGTGGCGCCCAGCGCGGCGCCCACCTCACGGTACACCGCCGGCAGCAGCGCCTCGTCGGCGCGCTCCATGATGGCCGCCAGGTTCACCAGCGCCAGCGTCCGCCTCCCCGCCTCCGCCATGGCCGCCGGCCGACGCGGGTGGTTGACTGACTGGTGGTCAGCGGGCGAGGCGCCCCGGCCTGCAGCTGGCTCCGCCTCCGCGGGTGTGCCGGGGTCGGGAGCAAGCAACGGCGGTCGGTGGCGTCCTTTTTCGCGAGAGCAGCGAGATTTTCGTGGAAATGTTCGTCGATGGAAACGTTGGGAGGGACAATACAGCTACAGCAGCTGGTGAAGTCAAGCTCGCCGGCCGCGGCCGGATTCAGCCTGCTTCGCAGCTTCCGCGTGTCCTGGAGCACGAGTGACGCGTTTCAGAAACTCGGAATATTCAGCCCGGAGGAACGTGGCGTCCGTTTTCCATGACGGATTCGTCGGCAGTCGGCGCCAGGCCACGTGTGGGCTTCGGCCTTCCTAACACGTCATGGGCTTAACCCAATGCTGACTACTAAAGCCCATGAAAACAAGCCTGTCACGATGGGCCCAGATCTCATGAAAACAAAAAAGCCCCTTTCGGATAAGGCAAGGCGAGCGCGCGTGACCATGTCTCGTCATGGGACATCCATCCATCCCTTCTGCACCCGGGGCCCGTGGGCTAGAGGGCCCGCAGGACGGAGTTTGTCCCTCAGGGCCCCGTCCAAGGCCTTAAATCTTCCTAGGCCACTGCAGAGGCAGGATAGGACTGTCTTGCGCTTTTGGACCTCAAGGTGGGGCCCAAGGCTAAGCAGGGCCCGACGAGAATCGTTTTTGGATCGGGGAGATCACGGCTTTTCGCGAGCAAAAGGAAAAGGGAAAGCGCCAACTGAGATTGAGATAGGCCCGAGGAATATAGCGTTTTTGCATCGGAGGAGAAGAATATTTTAAATAAAATACTAAAAGAAACAAAAAGTGAAATGAAACACAGATAAATCTTGTTGCGTCCTATGATCCAAAAAAAAAAAAAAAAAAAAAGAGTCTAGAATTTGCAAACTGGAGTACTACATACATACATCGATGGCAACAACATTGTCTTTCAGGTGGGATGGACGGAATCGCTTCCAATATCAGGAAGATGATGATGATCTAGGCTAATCACCTACTCACCGAAAGTATATTTAGCAACATGTGCTCTCCGAATCACGCTTTACGGCCGCCAAAGCTACTCAATTTAGTCCGTCTAGGCACGTGCGGGTGCGTTCTTTCTGGTGCTAGTTGTTGCAGTAAACGAGTAAGTACTCAGCTATATGAGCTAGCTCAAGTGAAGTCTAGTAGTGAGAACGCACGTGGTCGCCCTGAAATACGCAATACTAGAGATTGATTTGGGGTGTGTTTAGTTGGTGAAATATTTTGGGTTGGGCTACTGTACCACTTTTCGTTTGTATTTGATAATTATTGTCCTATCGTGGACTAACTAGGCTCAAAAGATTTATCTCGTACTTTTCAGATAAACTGTGCAATTTGTTTTTTTATTTATCTACATTTAATGTCTCATGCATGCGACAAAAAATT
Source organism: Hyparrhenia diplandra (assembly GCA_015847255.1). Lineage (NCBI taxonomy): Eukaryota > Viridiplantae > Streptophyta > Magnoliopsida > Poales > Poaceae > Hyparrhenia > Hyparrhenia diplandra. The sequence continues at coordinate 56,916 of JADLZK010011321.1, forward strand.
CGATGTGATGGAGTACTGTAGCACTTTTTGGGTTCACTTTTCAGAAACTAAACCGCCATTTTGGCTGTTTTACCGTCGTCCTACAGAGCATGAATGCAGCAGCCTGTTCGTTCCAGTACACTTCCACCAACGGCTTCTTGCTTCTTTTCCCCCCTGTTGCTCGTGTCGCCGGCCGGCCGGCGGCAGTGCTCTGCTCGATCGGGGGGACACGACAGCCAACACAGAAGATATCTCTTGCCGGCATGCATGGTTTTTGGGTGATTGCTGGAAAGAAGCTAGCGCGTGGTACGGACTTACTACGGTCAGTGGGCGCGGCAGCCGGCCGGCAGTGCGCCGTGCGCCGTGCACCGGCCAACCTCCTCCGGTCCCTCCCTCCCCCCGGACGCCTGGTAGATAGCTTGGGCCTTTTCACTTTGCAGTTTCCCTCCTCCAATCTGTGTTCCCCGCGGTGGAGTGTGGAGTCACCGTGGTCACGTCCGGTCCGGTCCATCCAACTCGATCGGGACGGAGCCGAACGTACGGGCAGGGAACCGTGGCGCGGTGACCACGGGACGAGCGTGGCGCTGCGTGGCGCGCTGCTTTCCGCCGTAATTCTCGCGGCTGACCGGCCCGGGGAGTACCAAGTCCACATTGCCGGCGCACCGCCAGGCGGCCCGTCGTCGCGCGCCACCGCCCACCGGTTTTATTCCCCGTCGCCGTTGGGTTAGGTTCCAGTTTCAGTCGTCATGCTCACACTGCCGTGACGCCATGGGTACACGCTGTCCAGTCCAGCGCCCCAGGGTGTCCCGTCCCAGTGCGGTCAGCACACCGTATAGACCGGATCACCCGACGATCAGAGTGGTCGTATGTGCTTGTGTCTAATGCATTTTTATTATTCCGATCCGTTCGGCCTCCTTAATTTGACAGTTTGACTAATCTTGTGTGAATGAGTCGATCATATTGCTCAACCAGGTCAGAGTCCGCTCCGATGGTTAGCGCTAGATGGCACTGTGTCTGATGGTAAAAGTAGCTATCACGATTTTTAAGACTCTAGCAAGTCGGCAACTGATTCATTATATATGAACCCTTTTGTGGGCATTGATCAATGACCTAGGCCTCGTTTGTATTTGATAAATATTTTTTAATTATGGGCTAATTATGCTTAAAAGTTTCATCTCGTGATTCACAACTAATTTGTGCAATTAGTTATTTATTTTACCAATATTTAATGTGTCATGCATGCGTCCAAAAATTGATGTGAGAGAGTGTGAAAAACTTTGGAATTTACGGCATATCTAAACAAGGCCCTATTCTGTACCTATCTGAAAATAAAATAAAGTAAATTCAATTTTTATTGGTTGTTTAAACATTATTAATTGCGAGATACTAACGTGGGCTTGGTAATACATGGTAGTAGTAGATTGTTGCATTACTGATCATTCAACATAGTACTGATACCCCTTGAAAAAGCTACTTTCAACAAGCTCTGAATTGGCATATACAAATCGTAGATAGAAAAGCAACCACGTACTACGCTTCCACCATATATATAACCGAAAATGTTTACGTTTCCCAGGATGATCTCGATCCCGGCCGGCCCCCTCTCAACCTTTCAGAAAGTAGCGAAAGCTGCGTTGCTTTTTGCCCTCCTAATGAGTTATGATGTCAACTCTTGTGTGTTTGTTTAGCTCCTTTTCGTCATTCATTTCCTCGACAAAACGTCTTTCAGGATCACATCCCCGAGCTCTTTCACTGTCGCGCGCTGGCCTTTTGCCGGGCCAAAGGAGCGCAGCAGCCTGATGATGGCCGCAATATGGGCTCGTGTGATTGGGCATCATCGGAACGACCCGAGCCGGGCAAGTGCTCGCCTGCTGGCCGGCCGGCCGGCCCGGCCTCTCCGTGTGCAAAGCAAAGCCAATGCAATGCAATGGGTCGCGTCGTGTCCGTAGTGTCTGCTGACTGGTGGTGCGCGTGTCTTTCTTTTGTGGTGCCCTCAAACATGCATTCCATACGAGTAGGCATATAGTATAGCTGATGGATGGATGTAGCTCGCGGCTGGTGACTAGTGATGAGTGAGTGCCCAGCATGGGCAATGTTTTCTTTCTCTGTTTCGAGAAAATAAAACGATAATTTGCACAAGTGTGAGGTCACCATGTCACGATACAAAGACCGGGAATTTACACTGAATTGCGGTTGTTTTTCCTTTGGAAATAATCACAACATTACGCTCATTCCATTCAGCTTACAGAAGGAGAACCTAGCACCAGCGATGGATGGTCCGCGTACCCCATGTGACAAGGGCGCTTTTGGTCAAATCTACTCCCTCTGTCCCATGGGGTTTCGTCGTTTTTACTTTTGAGTTTTCATGTTTGACCATCCGTCTTATTCAAAATATTTATACAAATCATAAAATAAATTAATCAATATTCAAGTATCTTCATTGATAAAATAAGTCGTAACAAAATAAATGATATTTAAAAAAAAATTGAATAAGACGAAAGCGTTGAATAAGATTTAATACGTAATCCGGGGTGACAAACTCAGTCGGTGGGAGGAGGGAGTAGCAAAGATCTGCTGCACCAATCCGTTTCCTGTGAGGCCCGTACCTTTGCTCCCCAACCTCCCGTCAGGCCCCGCGTAGGTAGGTATAGGTTGCTGCCCCCACGCGCTAGCGCAAGCGCAAGCAGACACGAGCGAGCGAGCTAGTAGCAGGAAGAAACGATCCACAGATTCACGATCGAATTCTTGGCTTTTTCAAGATCAAGTTCCTGGTTGCCAATCACTAATAATAAAAGGTGGACACACACACACACTCCGTCTCTCCTTGCTACCGTGCGTGCGCACGTCATTCTCAGCAAACGACTTCTCGGCACACTGCACATGTTCTCGCCCCCACGCTGCTTGTGGACACCGTTTTTTTTTTCCCCCAAATGTTTTTCTTTTCCAGATGTTTTCTCGGTGTCCTCCCTGTTTTTCTCCGTGGTCCGCGGAATTTTCAATCGGGCGCGAGACGTACGGAATGGCCGGCTCGGTCAGCCACGCCAGCGTCGTTCCATCCATCCATCAACTATCGCCGCCGCCCGCCCGTCCATCTATCACCATCAGAATCTCCACCACCCTAACTTTGTCCCAACTTGCCTGGGTCCGTTCGGCGCGCGCGCCACGACTCGTGCATCAGCGTACGTCGACCAGACGGACGAAGACGACGACGGGGCCGGCGCCCATGTCCTTCCCCGCGGCGCCCAGTGCGCATACGGTGCGCGCCGTACCCTGCACGTAGCCGCGCGCCCTGCGAGTACGTGGTCGCGTCTGTGCTGGCACACGGCCTAACGTGAGAGGGGACCGGCCGTTAGCGTTAGGTCTTGGATGGAGTCGTCACTGTCAGGTAAATAAATTCGACAACTTTTCCATCTATCGACAACTGACGTTTTGGTTCGAAAGAAGAGGAAAGAATTGACGGATTGAATGAAACTGATTCGAAAGATGGATGGATGCACCGTAAAAAAAGAGAGGACGATGCTTTCATGCTCGGATCAAGTAGCGACAATGCGACATGTTGGGCATCTACCGTACCGAGACGGCGAGATTAGCGACGTACGGCAAGCCAAACTATCTGATTTTCATTGCATCAATAAGGAACGGGTCGTGCAATTAAAGGATCTTTGTTACTACATATCTTTGTTAGATAATAGAATAAAGTATCCGGTTTTATCCTCATCAAAGGATAACTTTTACCAACTTTATTGTAATGACAAGGAATACATATACGGATTCAACTACAAGTCACCGTCCATGGGATTGGGTGATCTTTAGATACACACATAAAAGGTTGTGAGGTCTAACTTTATATGAACAAACTAGTGTGGACACTTATAACAAACAAATATAGGTTAAGTACTTGTGTGAAACCTATTTCACACGAAAATATCAAATCAAGGTATAGTCTACGTCAAAGTATTGATATGTCAAACAATATAACAGAGAATTGAGAGCATTTCATATGCACCCTAGAATCTGATGGAGATTGTTGGGTTTGGTCCAAGATACAAAGCCAGGGCCTAGATATAGGAGAGATGTTTGTTGGTTTCCTCAAATTAAATTGGCCAATATTTTTAGTTTGGCTTAATAGCCCATCACTAATAATTAGAGTTATCTAACGAAGAACGTGGAACATTAGGGGAAGGCAAGCCCCTACCCGCCACCCTTGTCTTCGCCCCTATTTTGTCCATTTAAATTAAATTAAATCAAATAAAGCTTTTTCACATAAATAAATAAATCGTAGAGCCCATAAATAAAATTCTTAGTGCAATTAAATGTTTTCTTAACTTAAATAGGTGCCTTAGGTATGCACCTGTTGTGAAGTTGAGAGAAGCAAAATGTTAATATTTTGCCCTCATTGCACGACTGGTCCCACGAGTCGTCCACTTGTTTCATGCGGGGCTAACCCAGCATTGAAAATCACACAAGTTGCCATCTTCGAGCTTTGCCATTTTCGAGCTTAACTAGCACGAAACCATGGGGATCAAGTTATAAGAGTATTCAACTGGTGATCAACTATCAAGGACCATCAGGGACGGAGCCAGCATCTGGGCAAGGGGGGCACGAGCCCCCCTACAGCCATTGATCCCACAGAGCCCCTTTAGCTCCCCTTGAAGTATCCATGGAGTTTCTGTCATTAGCCATGGCTACAACGACGAGAAGAACGAACAAGGTCAGAGTCAAAGGAAAACGAAACGACGAAAAGGTTTACTGTATTGCACTTGGCCCTATTAACTGGACAATATATACTCCATCCACAGGAAGCCCATATAGAATGAGAAAGCATATGCCATGTCTTTGTCTACTGTATGCATCAGGGACAGAGCATCAATTTAGTTGCTTGATCGGTGATCGTACTCCGTGTCACCGTCTTCGCCCGCGATGGCGCGACTTCTGGCTGGCCATCCACGGTCCCTGCTGCCCTATTGGATGCTGATTTGTTGCTGTGTCAAGTTCAAGCATTTGGCCTTCAGCGTTGGAAGATTTAGCAAGAGCAACATAGAGGGGTAAAAAAGAGGAAAACTTAAGTTAAATTGATTGTATCTATTATGAATTAGTGTTTTTTTATTTGGTACGTTCATTCCTCAATCCCCATCACTAGAATATGCAATTTGTTTTCATCTTTTATAGAGTTTTATTTAAAACATCAATTATGGGATTATGACATGGTTTATAAATCTAATAGAGAAAAGCACGGTGGCATTTTTGGATAGTATGTTTTTGTGTTTTTCTTTGATACTCATGATTTTTTTCAAATTTCCATGAACAGTGCCAATAATTTCCAAAGGCGTCCAAATGACACTATAGTTCATGCATGCAATTTAGCAGTAGAGCTTTGTTAAGCCCCTCCTAAAAAATTTCCTGGCTTCGTTCCTGAGAACCAGCACACTGCACACACATATATTCAACTTAGAGAAGGATGTACAAGGCATGAAGCTTAACTATCTATTCTACCCACAAACTAATTGTCTACAAGTTGTGAACAACAATTTCACTTGTGTGATACTCGCTCCATCGGAGTTAAATATAGCAATGGAGGGCGCCCAACTCAATGATTGTTGTTCCTATGACTTCACCCGAGTGTGACTTGAGTGTTTTGGCAAAGGTGAAACAACTTAACAACGGTACCATGAGTACAAGAGTACTCAAAGGCAAGGGCGGTCCCATAAATCTTAAATAATAGTTTCTTATCTTCTGATAAATATAAATTTACAAACAATAGGTAACAAAAGGTAATGACTAGTATGGGTGCATATGGGTCTTTTGATTAGAAAGGTACGGTCTTGGTTCAATCCCTTGTGGCTTTTGTTTGAATTTTTAAAGAAAATGGACCGTATGGGCCATTAAGAGATTTACGTGTTGTGAATAACATGATTGTTTGGACTGCGAATTGGCTTGTAGTCCAATGGTAGGACGGTCCAGTGGGACGCTACCCACCAGGGTTCAAATCCTGGTGCTCGTAACTTTTCTTGGGATTTTCCCAGGATTTACCGGCGTTGTGCATTAAGTGGTAAGCGACGTTCCCGTCGACGACGAGGTGCCTATGGTGATTTCGAGAATCTCCAGATCTACCAGCTGTCCAGTCCTTCGGAGATGCTCATAGGGGTAGGGGATCTGCCGGCTGCCCAGTCCTTCGGAGATGCTCATAGGTTTGCGTACGTGTGTTCATAGGGGTGAGTGTGCGTGCGTGTGAGTGTCTGCTTTGTACTGTGTAATTCTTAAAAAAAAACTTAGGATACAAGGATTAGTTAAATTGGATGCAAAAGTAGACTTCAATGTGGCCAAATCTACACTAGAATTACTCACTAAATACTTAGGGATCACGCTGTGCATAGCCGCCGTGTACAAAATTTTAGGCACAAAGACTTTCTAGAACCTTTAGATACTACTACTACAAAAGTAAAATATCATTGATATTATACTTCCATTTGGTACATTCTCGTCTCTCCTTCCTTCCTTATTGCTAAGTTAAATTAAATTAATAGTGTTTTGAGAAGTTGGAAGCAACACGTAAACGTTTTCTCTTTTTAACATTTTACTCTAAATTGGAATGATTTGTTAATAGTGACGTTCGGCTTGTAGCCATAAGATGCTGAATGTGTGGCGGACAAAACGATCATCATACTGTAGGCCGAGAGTTGACGCAACTGGATAGAGAATTGGGTCACACTTTTGGCTCTTCCAGCGCGCGGTAACAACCAAACACTGCGGTGGTGTGCTGCAGTTCGAGTGCAACGCCCTGCGGCTCCCAACCAAACAGACCCTCCTTATACTTTGCGATCATGCCGAAGCGCTTAAGGGTAATCTCAATACTATAAATAAACTTCATGTAGTAGTTTCTATGGCTATGATTGCAAAAAGTTTTCGCGTTTTAGCATAACTTCAACTTCATGTGGTGGCGGGCTTTGCAGCGCCCCGCCTGACCGCCATTCCTGTGAGTCACGCACTCCACGCGACAAGGAACTCCGTCGTGCTATGGCACAAGACAGCTGGGGGCTCTGTACTTCTCCAGTTCGGACCGGCACTTCCGTGAATGAATAATCATGGTGGACGTCGCGCTCATATCATGGCTCGCGGTCTACGAGGCAAAGACCGGCCGGACGACGGACGACGGATGGACACGGCATCCAGATGCAGCAGTAGTAGTGACACGCTCTCATGTGTCGTGTACAACCTCTCACCTTCACGGGCCGCATCTACTCGATTGGTGATGGGTGGCGCGTCCATGTCCATCACTGGTAGCCGAGGACGTGACGAGAGCGCGCCGCTTAGACCGCCGGGCCAAGCGGGCGAACCTGACCACCGGTTCTGCTTCTGCCGGGCGAGCACACACGCAGGCAGCACCGAGATGCCCCAGCCAGTCGCACTGGCACACTGCCGTGCCGATCGAATTGGCACCGCCGCCTGTCGCCCATCGTGCAGCTCTGCCTGCGGCGGCCGGCCGGCAGGCAGGGCCATCATGCGGGGCTTGACCCAGGGCCCGTGCCGAAGCAGTTGAGCTTCTTGCACACTGTAGCGCTGCATGTGCTAGCTACTGGGCACGTTGCATCATTTTCTGTGCGCGCCGGCTGGCCCTGGCCCCGTAGCACGGTGGCCGGCATTCTCCTGCCCCTCCTACAGTCCTCCTGGCGCCTGGCCATGGTTCAAAGTTGTTCAATGCTCTCTGTTCCCGCTGCTGCATGTAGGTAAAAACGCAAGAGCCACAGTTTAGGACACGGCGACACCATGGTAGGATAATATTTACCACTAACTGCTGCTCGCCGAACCAATCGTCTACGCAGGGCCAGACCGGGCGGCCGGCCGGCTACGGCGACTATTCCCTTCTGTGTCCCTGTCCCCTCTCGCTCTCGGGGTTGGCATGGCACGCCGTGCGCTGCTGGTACGCGCCGCGCGCGCCTACTCACACACGCGGACCTGGGCAGGTGCGAGCGCCGCGCGTCATGTTGCGGAGGCCAGTGTGGCTTACGCGGAGGACGTGTAGTACGCCGTACGCGGCGGCTCTTGAAGACCGGCGCCGTGAATGGCAACTGGCCGGACGGACGGGGTGAACAGTTGGCATGAATGTGCGCTGCTGCCCAAGGCACACGTCCGTCACAGGCGTTACTACCATGTGCTTTAAGCAGGGGGCGTAAATAGTACATACTACAGGTGATTATTGCGACAGAACTGAAGTAGTAGGAGTACTGGAAGGAGTAAAGTCCGGCTTACTGTAACATTCAAAACTGTGTGAGCGGGCGCGGGCGACAATAGGAATGAAGCTGCAGCTCCCTGGCAGCCCTGGCAGAGAGGCAGGAGCCATCATCGCCGCTTCCGTCTCCGTCCGTCCGTCCTCACAAGCTACAGTAGTAGCCCTCCTAATGGCGATGGCAATGAAGACAAGTGCCACTGCAAAACCCTATCCCACCTGCTACCTGCCTCGGCAAAATGGTGATTCAGCGGCCTGCACTTAATTTGGCACGGAAACTATGACGGCCCGCCGTCCGGCGAGAACGTACTAAGCAGCTGTGCTCCCTGAAGAGCAGTGGCGTGCCCTGTGGTGTGGTGTTGCCGGCCAGAGTTTTCCGTTTGGGTTCTGAAAAGCCCCTTAACTTTTGGGCGTGGCTCGAAATTTCACGCGGGCACTCGGTCAGGATCAGGGTCCTGTGCGCGAGATCACCATCATCATCACCTCGCCAGAGCGCAGCAAGAGCAATGCATTGTAGCAAGAGAGAGAATAGGAGGCATCATTGCAGCAGAACAGAGTTATTCCCTGCAAATGGGCGACCATGATTCCAGCGAGGGGGGTTCACATGTTACCACTAGTCTGCTGGTCCGTCCGACGCAGCAGCCGGTTCGGAGATGGATCTGCATTGTGCCGTCTTCTGCGGACGAGCTAATCATGCCGTCGCTTGTTTCATTGCATCAATCAGATTCGCCCGCCCTAGCTTTTACATCTGGCCGGCGATCATGGTTTAGGGTTAGGCCCGTGCATGGGGAAATAATCACTGCGCGCTATAGCTGATCCAACCAATGCATTGCCTAATCATGCATCTCATCTCGAGGATTAATCACTAAAAAGTAACATGTTGATTGGCTATCATTCATTTCATCACTTCCTTCTCAAAAGTTGCACACCTAATGATAGGTGATTATAGCTTTGTCAAAAGTGGGAGAAAAACAACAATTGCTGTCACTTTCATGACAGGTATACCGTAAAACTTTTGGCAACTAGAATATTATTTACGCTATAATTAAACGTTACCACTACTAGTATGCATGATCCAGAACAACAACAACAACAACAATGTGAAACCAGATGATTCCGGAGACATTAGCTAGTTAGGTGATCGATGTTTTCTTTTTTAGGGGAAAGAAAAGAAAAGGTGACCACCTGTACTAGGAGGAGTAGAGCGGGTTGTACGTACTTGTGACGTAGACATGGACGTGAACCTTGAGAAAGCGAGTGCGATCGACTAGCCCTACTAGTAATAGTAATAATGTAGGAGTAATATTATAGGGTATATAAAGCCTTGTACGTACAGTAAGGATATCTACAAGCAAGCCAAACAAAAGAGAATGAAATCTCTCGATCGATCAAGCCATCAAGTGCGGAGATCAAATGCAATCCCTCCCGTCTTTGAATGTACTAAAATCCAACGGAGATGACAGTGGCCATGGATGGGGTATGAACGAGAAAAAGTACCTGTCCATCCATCCATCCATCCATCCATCCATCCATCGGAGTGCAATCAAGTGTAGTAGTAGGAGACACATGCAACAACTACTGGTCACCCTCCATTGTCCATTGGCTCCATCCTCAATTCCATTCCTCCTACGCCCTACTCTAGTAGCTGATGGCCCAGAATACGGACGTCCACATAAAACCACATCACACACATGCTACTACAAAAAACCTTAGCACGCACGGATTTAAAAAGATCACCATCGGAATATCATATCCCTCTCTCTCATCGGTGGCGTTGAGGATGGCGGGTTGATTAAGACCACCGTGACGCGGTGACGGCCCATCACATGGCGTGATGTTTTGTTTAATGCAATGCCGCCGCGGCTAACACGGTCAGCCCCGGCCCGGGGAAGGTACACGTAGTACATGCTCTGGTTAGTTGGTCTCCTCCCTCCCCAACCCAACCAACCCCTCCTTCTTTTCTCGTAATTAATATAATCCCCTCGGCCCCCACCAATCAAAAACCATCTTCCTTCGATCGATCGTCTTCCTTCTCCATCGATATCGATCTCACTCTCCATCGATCGATCGCTCTCATGGCGGTCTCGAGTGGGGGTGGTTAGCGTTAGCTACTTGGCTTCCATCCAAGAATCAATCCGTTCGAAGCCGGTGGACGACTGCCAGTCGATCAACCACAGCCGATCGCTTTCGACTTTTTTTGTTTATTTTGGTAGCATAGCAAGCGATCGATCTTTCCCTTGACAGTCGCCGTCGATCTCGGTTCCTTAGAAGCGCCTCGATCCCTTGTTTTTTTTCATATATACACACATAAGTATAGGAGTACGAGAGAGAAGTACTCCTACGTATGCATAGCAGTTTGGTGAGCGACGGTTGGGACCGGTAGAGCAACTAAATTCGTAGCCAGTTTCGACGGTTGGGACCGGACCGGACCGGGAGAGGAGAAACAAACTACTTGGCGCCGGAAATCTCGCCGCCAATCGCTGCCGGCCCGCCGCCAGTGGGGATTACTTGTTTGCATGCACTCACATGTTTGGGATTGAGGGCCCCCGGATTACGCACCCAAAAACGGACTCCATCGCCGAGCTCAGCTCGACGACGACAGCAACTGCAGCTTCGACTCGTGCACAGTGCCAGCGACAATACATGACGCTGGAGAGCACTAGCTAGCTACTACTACTACTAGAGAACAAGCACTAGCTCACTCCTACTTGCTTTGCTTTGGTGGCATTGAGATTCAGATTGAGATTGCACGGTTGCACCATGTTCCTCCCTCTTTATTTCTCTCTCTCTGGGTACGACAGTATCTATGAGCAAGACATTATTTCATTTTGCACGTCTAAATCGTGTGTGATTAATTCAAGAAGAATCTAATGAGTGAGATCGAGCCGAAGCAAAATCGATGATGAGGTTTTTAATGTACAAAGGGCAAAGGCCGGGCGGGCTACGACGATAACTGCCTCAGCAAAGAAGTGATTAATAAGTAACAAAAGGTGTAAGTCTAAAAAGGCTAATCAGACCTTTGTTTGTCATGCTCATGCTCATGCTCATGCATGGCGGATTTGGCTCGCTTCGTCTCCGGACAGCTCACAGGACGACGACGAAGCCAACGACGACGCGCTGCGCGCAGCAGCATGCATATCCCTACTCCGATGTACAAATCCACGGATCCAGGCCCTCGCCTCGTCCCGGCCTTCCGGCGGCGCCGCCGTCCGGTGGCTTGTCGGCGCTGCCCGCGCCCGCGCCCGATGACGAGGAGGTGGCTGCGCCCGCGTGTGAGGAGTAGTTCAGCTTGCAGCTGCCGCCCGAAGCGCCGCCCGCGACCACGCCAGACAGCTCGTCGCCGCCGTGGCCGTGGCCGTGGCCGTGGACGTCGCCGCTCCTTGAGTCGTGGTGCAAGTGCAGGCCCTCGGAGCCCAAGAGTCCGCCGTGGGTGAGGCCCAGGCTGCCGCTGCCGCTGACGCTGACGCTGGCCAGGAAATCCGATGGCGACGGCGCCGGATCGTGCAGCCTGGACGCCTGCCCGAACCCGCCCGCCGCCGCGCCGAAAATGGACTGCGACGACGGCTGCGAGTCGAGGAGGTTCTGGAAGGAGAGGTAGCTGCTGGGGTCCTGCTGCTGCTGCTGCTGCAGCCGGAGGAGCGCCGAGGACGTCAGCTGCTGGAAGGCGTCGCCCGCCGCTCCGGCTGCCGCTGTGGCCCCGATAGGGTGACTACTGGAGGGTGCTGCTGCGGTGCCCGTCGCGGCATTGGCATTGGCGACGCCGACGTTGGATGAGGACGGCGTGGGCGATGACGACGACGACGACAAGGGCGGGAAACTGGAGGAGGGCACGTTCGGGAGCTTCTGCGGGAAGGGGCGCAGGAGGTACGGCGGCAGCGACGCCGTGGCGGCGGCGGAGCGCAGGGAGGAGGACGGCGGTGGGAAGATGTGGTCGAAGCGGGTGCGGAGCGACGCGGCGGGGCCACCAACGCCCACCCCGACGCCGACGCCCGCGCCGAAGGGCGGGGACGGGATGCCCGTGAACTCCTGCACCATGGCGCGGAAGTTGGAGGTGTCAGTGGTGAGCACCGTCGTGGGCGCCCGCCGCGACGCGCGCGTCCGCTTCCTCGACCCCCTCGGTGGCTGCTGCGCCGCCGGTGCCGCTGGCACGCCCATCGCCGCTCCCCTGTGCCGCCGCCACGGTCGACGTGTCAGCAGCCTGCTGCTGGCGCCCCCGCCAGCGCCCGAGTCGGGTTGCCCGACGCCGCGCGGGGATGACGAGGAGGAGGCGCCGGGGAACGACCCCGATGACCAGGTACCCGCCTGCTGGTGGTGGTGGGGAGGCGGCCCAGGCGCGGACGTCCACTCTTGGAGGCCGAAGTAGGAGCCGTGGAGCGAGAAGGCGGCGGCCGAAGGGGACGGAGACGGTCGGAGCAGTGCGGAGAGCGGGGAGGAGTCGACGCCCCCCTCCTCCACCTCGCGAGTCGAACTCGTCGTCGCCGCCGCTAGACGACTGGAGGCTCCCGCTGTTGCCGGAGTCCATCACGACGCCAGTTCTTCCGCCACCGCAGACCCGGCCGGCCGGCCACCAACCCTTGGTCCCTTGGTCACTTCCCCTCCTCCTCTCCTCTCCTCTCCCCGGGCGGTGGTGGTGCAACTCTCCAGGCCAGAAACAACCAACAACCACCACCACCAGAAGGAGCTAAAAAGGGCGCGCGGGCGGGCGGGCGGATCTTCCACTCCGGACCGGGACTCACTGATCCAGGAGGGACGATCGAGTGGCAGACGGACGCAGAAAGAGGAGAAGCTTTGCGTCGGACCGGCGACGCGGTATAAAAAGGCCAGGGGGAGGGAGGGATCGACGAGGGAAGGAAGAGAGGAGGAGGAGGGGAGGAGACGGCGGGCTGCTTCGGAGCACGTTCGCGCAAAAGGGACGGCGACTGACTGACTCACGGCTGGGGCGGGGAGAGGGCCGATCAGGGCCGGAGCGGAAGCTTTCGTTGGTTTGGTCTGGTTCGGTTTGTTGCTGTGCGCGAGTGCGACCTGGCTGGCCCGGCCCGCCGGGAGTAGAATGCAGCGTGAGCGTGCGTGCGTGCGTGGTGTCCAGGAAGTCAGGTTTGGTGAAGAGCGAGCGAGCGTCGCTCCGTCCGCGCCATGGTGTTCCGCTTCCGCCCCATAATTAGTCGCCGGGGAAAAGGAAAAGGGCAGGACAAAAAAAGGCTGCGTGCGCGGCAGCTGACGACGACGGGGCCCGATGGCAGCGATCCATCCACAGGGTTGTTCCGTCTGCGTCTGCGCCACACCGCCAGTTTGTCCCCGGGGCGGGGCGGGCTGGGCCTTCGTCGACTGGACACTGTAGCTATCTATCTTGCAGTTCTAGTGCCCATCAATGAATGCGAAACAACCTAGTATCTGTGCTGTGCTGACAAAATTACACGATTAGCGTACGGCGGTTCGTTCCCTACTTCTACAGTATCTCGATTGGATTCCGGCTTTTTTTTTAAAAAAAAAAAAACTACCGTGGAGGATGCTAAGAGAAAAGATCGCTAGCTGCAGGCGAGCTTTTTATGCCATACAAAATGTTCGCAATGGTTCTTGTCCATGGTACGGTCGACGTATCATGATGAGTCTTTTTTTTTTAAAAAAAAAAAAACATGATGAGTCACAGTTTGTCCTTGGTACTCTCATTACCATCCTTCTTGACCTCCCTCTGTTAGGAAAACATATATCCTGTATCTATCCAAGCCCTTGGAGTTTCAATATCATAACCAAACCATTTATGTGAAGAAATAGCATGTTATAAAAAGCCCCTTCTGTTCTCATAGAAACGCCAATCAAAATATAGGGATCGTTCACTTCTCCTGAAGATGAAAGGTTATTACACTGTTTGTACAACAAAATTTTACTAAGATCATTTTAGTCGAAGTTGCAACCAGAACCGACAACTTTAGTAGAACTGAACATCCTCTTGTCTATTGGCATATACAAGCACCCTCTTTTTGGGCTCCAAGCGCCACTGCCGAGCACCTCACAACCGTTGTCCAAGGGTCCTTCCCTTTTTCCTCTCCAATGAGGATATCGGAGGTAAGAAGAAAAGAGAGCAATCCTTCATTTATAGTTATAAAGTGTTCCCTAACAAATTTATCGCCAAAATCATCACCGATGTTTGTCGGGGAGCTAGTCACATGCAATGATTTTGCTGGTGGCCATAATAAGATTACCATGTTGCGAGAATTGATTTGATTAGTAGGAGGTCAATGGGTATAAGGTTGCTCGCAGACACTCCTCGTGGTGACGATATATTAGCTTTGGGTTGTCAACCTCATAGCCGATGTCTGTGTAGAGAATATTAGGCTTCCAACGTCACTCATGAATCGTTGGAAGGTGAAAAAATCTATAGCATGCTTTGTACCAAACGATTTAACCGTCGATATTCTTTCATCGATTCATATCTAATCCTAAAATGTTGAGTCATGTGCCAACTCTAATATTTTTGTGGCATAAGAACTATATTCTTGTTTTACTGTTCCATGGGACTCCATTCATTTTGAGCATCAACTGCTTTGACTAAATCATTTTAGAGAACGAAGAAGATGAAGAATTGAGATACAATATTATTCTTTATTTCAGATTTTTACTCTTTGCCCCCTAAATTACACCTTAACCGTTAACGTAGCCATAATGAAAATTGAAAATTCTGGGTGTTTAATATTTACGGTCACTGCTCCCGCGTGCCTGCATTGGGGTCGAGAGATTCCGCGGTTGAGCAGACCAAATCCATCCCCCCACCCACCCCCCCCCGTCGTCGTCCCGTGGTTTGATCGAGAGGCCACGCTCCGCCGCAGCTGCGAAGCCAACTTTTTTATCCGCCAACGAGTAGCATACTGTATACTCTATCATGCACGCGGCGCACGCTACGCGATGATCGATTTTTCTGTCACGGAAACGTGCGCACGGGAGACACCTCGTGCTGTCGTTCATATGGGAACGGGATCGATCGGGACCCTCGGATCATGTGTGCTCATCACTTTCAGTATTCACAGTCGGTCGCGCGTCTGCGGCAGGCCGCACCCGCACACCACCTGCAGGCCTCACTCGATGTTGGGCGCGCGACGGCGTGGCCGGCAGGCGGCAGAACACGGCCATGTGAACCCAGCCGGCCGCCCGGCGGCGTCGGCGCTGGATGGATGCATGGCCTGGCCCCTCCCCAGGGTCGACCAGGAACCTGAAACTGAATGCACAGGATTGCGGCAGGGAGCCAGGTACAGCTACAGCCCTAAATTAAACAACAGTTGCTGTGAGCAGGTGCTTTGATCTCGAAGAAACCACTGTTCACACGTACGCACACGCGCCTCGCCGTTTGGAACGATCGATCCAGGACACGTGCCTCCGGTGGCGGCGGTCGCCGTGATACGGCCCATAACGGCGGTTGAGCTGATGGTATGGTACTCGAATATGGTTGGAGTTGCAGTATATACAATTCCGTATTCCAGTGGCGTGGATGGTGTGGTGGCAAACTGATGGCCAGCGTGACAGCGTTCATATTAGTCCCGGAAGGACGTTTCCGGAGCTTGTTTAGTCAACTGTTCAGGGAGTTTGGTTAGTCGATAATCGGCCTATTACTTACTGCAACCATAGCGATGATAGTACTATATATGTTTACAGTAACTAGAGCTACACCCCTCCGGTCAACTCACGAGTAGACTTACTCCTGCTTAATTCAATGAAGTGAACGATCGATGGCCTCCAGCTTCACGTCGCTGTCAGCATTTGCAAACAACAACGAAAGTTCCTGCCACTGGCACGGTAAAACACAAAACATCCGTAAACTTTGTTCGTTCGTCAGTGGTTAAAAAGTCGCAAAGCTACAAGCAACGCCGGCGCGGTTAACCATTCCGATGGCGAGGCGTGTCACGGCTCCAAAGTTACTCCTGCTACTAGTCCCGCGCTAACGTCGGTGCGCGCAGATACCGACGAGATACACACGGGACTCGTCAAAATTACAGGGATAGAATATACAACGACAATACGTGGCTCATGCTTGATTTCCGACGCGCCTGGTCTAGTCATCACAAGTTCAGCGTGACTTGCTGCGGACGCGCGTGAAATTCCTTCTTCTAGAACAGTACTGTAGTGCCACTTGTGGGGACGATAGCAACGGTGGTCAATGGTCGCCGGGGAGCCCCCTTTCCTCTGCGCTTCGGAGGGCACCGTCAGCCGTCAACGGTGTTCTTTTTTTCACATCGGAATCGGATAGGAGAAACCTGCTGCCACTTGGGGGGTTAATCCTTGCCGAAGTCATGCACGTGGAGCTAGTAACTTGAATTGATATGGAATTTTACCTTCAGTTTATCTACTTATATGTTTTGCAGTGACAAAATTGCTGAACGATTGGATACCGAACTATTTTTTGTCATGACCATACAAAGATACTAATATCTTCAAAGGGAAGATGGACATCCTCCAGGCCATTGAAGCCTTCAAAGCTCAATCAAACCCAAATTTCTTCATGGTCTTGGCAATTCTCATGTGTATCTTCAAAGACAATCCATCAAGCGTGATCAGAGCCAAGAAAATCTTCGACAAAAAAGTTAGAATCCTTTCCCTGGGGGTTAAGGCAAGATTTAGTGTCTCCTTTGATTCCTGGACCCAAAGTCTATTGTAATTTGCCTTTGTTTTATTTATTTTCTTCTTTCCTTTCTTTGTCTCTTGAACTGCCAGTTGTAACTTGGTTTGGCTTTTTGTTTTCTTATTAATAATAAAGTCCTGTAGGGGCAAGCAGCCCCTCCAGTTTTATCAGAAAAAAAAGATACTAATATTCACATTCTGTTTATCGAGAGAATTTGTAAGTTTTTTAAATAATAAATAGACATATAGTTTAGAAATGGTTAGTACTGTATATGTGTACCATTTCAGATACGTCGAGACCTTACTTAAGCGAAGTCCTGTTGGATCACATATAAATTGCTTTCTAAGTTGAAATAGAACCTCAGGCATGCGGTACATTTCGATCTCTATCGTTGTCCATAGGCACTGCGGTTGCTGTCAAGATGTCATACTATTATTAGGAATTCGTGTAAAAGCCAAATGCTCTCACTTTACAGCTCATATTAGCTTCCTGTACACATAAAACTAGGCATTTCCAAGAAATGTCAGAAATGGGGAAAAGCCGTTAAAAAATTTCCAATTTTCAGTTACATGAAACGGCCTATGACAGCCCACGAGTCTTTACAATTTTCAGTTAAAAAACACTCGCAACGGCCCAGAAGGCTTAGAACGCTATGGGCCGAGTCGACTGCTGTTCCACAGAATATCAGCGGGCGATCCACCGATGAAGCGAGCTGATGAGCTGGTCTCGAGTCGCTCCACCCGTCGCGCCATCCCGGGGTGCCCGCACACGTGTCGACGGAGCTGGCACGTGCCGCCGCCCGCCGCGCGGCGCATCCTTATAACTCACTGTCTCACTCCCTCGCCAGCCACATTCTCAGGACTACTGTGATCGGCCGCCGCAAGCGATCACCGGATCACGATGCTGCGGAGGACGCTGCCGGCGCTGCGCTCGGTGAAGGACGGCGTGGCGGACGCGGCTCGGCAGGCCGGCAAGGGCGACGCGCACTTCCCGTCGCTGCGTGGGCACCCGGCGGCGCGCGCCAACGCCCGCGAGGCCGCCAAGGGGCAGGCCCGGCTGTCGGCCGCGGAGGAGGAGCGGAAGCGCGACGGCAGGCCATCCACGGTGAAGGAGTTCCAGGTGTACCGGTGGAACCCGGACTCGCCGGGTCGGCCGTTCCTGCAGTCCTACCTGGTGGACCTTGCCACCTGCGGTCCCATGGTGCTGGACGTGCTGCAGAAGATCAAGGCGGAGCACGACTCGACGCTGGCGTTCCGGCGGTCGTGCCGGGGGAGGGCATCTGCGGGTCGTGCTCCATGAGCATCGACGGCGTGAACACGGTGGCGTGCCTCAAGCCCGTGGACGCGGACACGTCGCGGCCGACCATGATCACGCCGCTGCCGCACATGTACGTGGTCAAGGACCTGGTCGTGGACCTCACCAACTTCTACCAGCAGTACAAGTCCGTGGAGCCGTGGCTCAAGGCCAAGACGCCGCCGCCGCGAGAGGGCGGGGTCACGCGCGAGCACCGGCAGTCGCCGGCGCAGCGGAAGAAGCTGGACGGGCTGTACGAATGCATCCTGTGCGCGTGCTGCAGCACGGCGTGCCCGTCCTACTGGTGGAACTCGGAGGCGTTCCTGGGACCCGCCGCGCTGCTGCACGCCTACCGCTGGGTCTCCGACAGCCGCGACGACTACGGCGAGGAGCGGATCCAGTCGCTGTCGGAAGGGTGGGACAAGATGTACAGGTGCAGAATGATCAAGAGCTGCACGGCCACGTGCCCCAAGAGCCTCGACCCCGCCGCCGCCATCTCCGCCATGAAGGCTTTGCACCAGCTCCGCAAGGCCTCATGAGGCAGGACTCGGAAGCCCTGAGCTGAGTCAGGGCAAAGCTGCTACTTGTGGATTTCATTGCTAGTTGACCTGTACGATCTAGCTCGTTTTCGCAGAAGTGAAACTTTGCAATGAAAAATTTCTCGACGCCAACAATCTGCAAAATCTGTCGATGCCTTTTATAGAAGCAAAAAACTGACCACAAGCTTTCAGTAATGAAAATCAGTCTTTACCGTTGTGGAAAAAAAAAAACTGACCACAAAAACCATCTGAATCATACGGCACGAAAATATTTCTGAAATATTTCAATCCTCCGAGCAATTACACAGAGCCTGTCCTCCCAATAAAATTGGGGTAGGCAATTACATGAAACAAAAACATATGAAATCATCGCTGGAATCAACGTGTTCCTTCTCTGACGACGTGCTCATTCTTGCACTGCCATATATGCTTCCCCGTCTGGAACGAGCGACTTCTTCCTGTTTCAGATCACGTCCATTGCTGCCGTTGATCCTGGCTTGCCAACACGCCACACAACAGTCACCTCCCTGGAAGTCGAAGCCTCAGCAGATCTTGAAGCTCCTGGCCGACACCGCGAGCGCCGGCCGGCAACCACCTTGCTTCTTCTTCTGCACGTCGCGGCCACACCCCGCAGTAGTACCGGCAGCCCTCTTGGCCGCCGCCGCCGCGCAGCTGTGGTCCGCCGGGAACCGGTGCTTGAGGCACACCTTGACGCCGCATCCCTTGCACTGGCTGCTGTTGCTGAACGTGAGCGCTTCCTTGCATCGCCGCACGGGGCACTGCGGCTTACGCTTCCTCGCCGGGTCGCAGCCGCGGCGCGACCGCGCGTGCGCGTCCAGGATCTCCCGGTCGTCGCGCTGCTCCTGCGGCCCCGTCGTCCGCTCGATGGCGTCGCCGCAGTCCGGGCACACCACGACCGTGCGGTCCTGGTCGGCGGCGGCCTTGGCGCAGCCGTGGTCCCGGTACGCGCGGTGCGCCGCGCAGAAGAACCCGCCGCATCCGTCGCACTCGAAGGGCAGGAAGTCGAGCTGATTGCAGTCGGGCTCGTCGCAGTGCGCGCCCACCTCCGGGAACGCCTCCGTGCCCCGACGCGCCATCGGTTGTCCGTCCGCCCGAGGCCGCCTAGCTAGCCATATCCCCCTTGTCGTTCTTAGTTCCGTTCCTTCCTGCGTCGGCGGTTGGTTCTGTGATGGATGATGACGGAGCGATCGGCGAGGATCAGTAATGGTTTGCCATGGATTTCTATAGGCAGACCCAAAGGCCGGGTTCCGAATCGAATTCATCGTGTCCGACACCGGGCGCGCCCCGTTCGTCAGTCGGTGTCCGTTTCCGCGGGAAAAAAATGCGTGATCCTTCCGTGTGCATACCTGACACGGATAGTCGGATTGATATCTGACGCGTGTCCAACTGCACAATCCAACGCGGCCGATCCTCATTCGGTCGGAAAAAAGTGGGGTGGGCGATGGGAGCAGGGTCGCCCCCATGCGACACCACGCTCGATGTCCGCCACCTGCCCAGTTGACGATCTTGCGGTGGCGACGCTGGACCGCGGACGCTCGGCTCGATCGGCTCCTTTTGCCGCCCACGCCCGCGGCTCGGCTGGGCTCCCTCGTCCTAGTGCTCCAATCCAGCGGTGCCTGATCCGGAAGACGACGGCGCTGCGCCGGGGAGGCACCATTGACTTCGCCCCCAACCATACCGCTCCATGCCGCGGCCGCGCGAGCTTCCGATACACGAAGTCCCTACTGCCCCACGCCGCGCCGCAGCCTCAGATGGCCGTGTCCGCTCCCAGGTCCGGCGGCGCCGCTAGCTCGTTCCTTGAGCGCCGCGAGTCCGGCGAGCGCGACGTGGAGAAGCTGAAGTTCATCGAGGCAGCCTACGACGCCTGCCATGGAGGCCGCAGGAGGTTCGTTGGCGACAGGTTTGTCATATTGCGCGCCCACGACCTGTTCGTTGAAATGCTTCTCAGAGTACAAATGTCTAATGATGATGATTCAAGTAGCCCTGGGCACAAGATGAAAGTTGACACGGAAGATGCTGGAAGCAAAATTGAATCACCCACTCCAGAAAAGCTTGAATCTAGAAGCACAGGCGATGTTTGTGAGTTCGCTGGCAAGGAACTTACTTGCAGAAAGGTACAAAGACAGATTTGCAAATCAATTCGTGGAAGATAAGGGTGTCACAGATGATGAAGGCTATAATGACAGTATTTCACCTGGTGCGAGCCGATCTCATATTTCGAGGAGCATTGAACTTCTTGAGAAGTGAGCCATTTTAATTTCATCTCAATATATCTCATGCCTATGTGTGCTTCGTACTTCCTAGCCATGATTATTCACTTTGTCTTTTTTGTTCACAATGGCAGACACAAAGATTTACTGAATCTTTTTAATAGAATGGAGAGTTCTATAAGGTTGTTACGCCTACAGAGAGTGGCTACATTTAATAATATTTCTGCCCACGTGGAAATAGAAATACTCACAAAAAGGTAACAACTACGACAAAAGTATCTGTGGGATATTTTTTATTCTTTTGTTTGTTACAGTTTTAGTGGGTGATAACCTTTCTGCATTGCAGGAAATTATCATAGTCATTTGGCCCAAATGAAGCATTTGTTTCCAGAAGCAATCCAGATTAAGAGGATACTTCTACATGATGGGCAAAGCCTATGCATGTATGCTGATATGGAAATCATACTTGCAATGGATGTTGTGCAATGCACAAGTCCTGATCAGTCTCAATCCATGGCAATTTGCGAGGCTTTTTACTCAAAGCTTTTGAGATTTTTGGATGCTCATCCTAAGGTACTAGACTTAATTTAATCGGCCTTCCTTAGGTAGTTGTTCGTTAGTACTTAGTAGATCTTCACTGTTTATCATTTTCCCTAGCTTGCTTGGAGCACTTCAACTGAAGTAGGTCTCATGTCTTTTTTTAGGAGGTCACTCATATGCACCTTTTGATTCTATTAGTCCTAGACCAGGATAATTCCCTCAGCATTCTAGTCGGAATTTTTATTTATGCAGGGTACAGACATTCCGGAGGCAATCTTACCAAAACCTTTTAACTCGATGTCAAGGGGCCAGTTATATCTTGAGGCATCACATAATGGGCATCCATCACATAGAATTGTATTTATCTTTTTGTGTATGGATTAGCACATAATTACATGCTACATGATCAGAGATGCCGTAGTCAGTATCATAAACTAGAAACAAATGCTTGTGCATTTTCTGTGAAAAACCTAGCGCGTAACATGGCGACAGAATAACTCTGGACAGCTATTTCTACATTTAATAGTGCAATTCAAGAAACAGGCATACACAACAGTTCAATAATGCCTAGAACATTAGCAGTGTAGTTGTTCGTTCTATAGAAACAAGCCAGCCATCGGACTATTTGTTTTGTGACAGAAACAGTTCATTCTATAGAAACAGTTCATTCTATAAAGTGGTGTCTAAGTAGGTGTTTTCATATTGTGTCTGTTTTTACGCAGAATGGATCTAGATTTGCTCTGGACAGGTCGTTTTTTTTGAGGGTGGCTCTTTTGTATCTCCATGTTCAGTGAGACTAATTCATCAAGTGGTGTCTAAGTTTGATTCATTGAAGAATGATGACATGATATATCCTATTTGTTTTGTGAACAGAACAAGCTCGTCATGAACCAAGTTGTTTCAGTTTTCATGGGGGGACATTTTTGTCACGGTTACTTTTTGAGTTCTATTCCAATCAAATCAACTTTCATAGGGGAACATCTTGAATACAATATTGAGGATTGGCAGAAGGTAATAAGCCATGGTAGCGTTCATTACTAAATTTTTGTTCCTAGTGTTTGGTCCTAAGAAATGAACTCCATACGATTTTGTGCTCTTTCTGATCATCATCTTCATATTTATGTAGATCATTGTACCAGTTTTGCCTCTCTAGCACCTGGAGCTGATATTTTTGGGACTAAAAAAGGAAGACAATTGCAGTCTTGGATCCCATGCTCATGAATTCAACATCTATGAAATGAAAGCCATCATAAAGCATTGAGATTATGTAATACTAATCCACAAAGCCCTGTTTGCTTGCAAAGATCACTTTTTTGGGTGGGCTGTTGAAGACTCTGGCTGGGTTGACCTATATTGTACATGCTTATGCGAAGTTTCTCCCCAAAAGTATGAACCACTACCGGATTTCTGCATAGCTCAAACTGAAGACTGGAGGCTAAGAAGAACAGAAGTGGGCAGACAGAAGCAGCCATGGGTCATCTTCCTGGCACATCGAGTTAAATTAAGTTTTTGAGTTCACTCAGTGTAATAGATCATGTAATAGGGTTGCCCATGTAATAGCAAACTATATTTGTACCCATATTATAAATTAATAAAGCTCAACCTTGGAGGACCATTGCATCATTTTTCTGAGATGGAGAATACTGAAACTCTGTATTATGTGTGTGGGTATGGCAGCCGCAGGGCGCTCCCAGCCATGCTTCAACTCTTCATTATGTGTGTGGGTGTGCTGCTGCATGACAGTTCAATGCCTGTAGGCACAAAAATCCTACTCCCTGCGCCGCACACACTGACAAGCCGGAATAGCTGGCTTTACTTTGCCCGAGTGTCTTGAATCCGAAGGCGTGCCAGTCAATTTGACCTGTTAATTGACAAGGAGGTAATCGTGAGATCCGGAACATGCCTGGTGAGACCAAGACAGTTCGCATCTATGGCTCTAAGGCGGATGTAAAGACATATAGCTATGAGAGCTATCTGTCGATGAGTAATAAGTGCATTCGGTAAGCAAATATGAAGATATGATGTAGAAACAAATTTGCGAATGATCATAAAAGACATGTTTGAATAAATAAAAGTCGATCATCATGATGTGCTATTGTAAAGCTCTATTGCATAGATCGAATTAATTGACAACATGATAAATGAAAGAATATAAATCATAAACATCGTTATAGATATTCATGACACGTGAAGAAGGAACTACCCTACGAAAAACGATACGAACCCGAAGGAACTACCCTACGTAAAAACGTATACGAACCCGCAACACGTAATATCTTAGAAGCATAACCGTGTTCTCGGCAAGCTTGCCGAATCGGGTCCATGAAGAAGGAACTACCCCGCGTAAAAAACCTATCGATTAAATCGATCTCTAGTCCACCGGATGACTAGCTCTAGAGTAACCCAAAGATCTCGTATCCACCGGATGACACGATCTGTCAAGATCTAAACGCATACGAACCCACAACACGTGACAAGTTAGATTGATCTAGCTCGCTACGATGAACAGATAAATCTAGTAGCACGGTAGGATGGACAATTAAAGTATTAAAGCAACTAGATCTATGATAAGATAAAGCCGAGACATCTCAATCTAAATTGGGCAAAAAGTGTGTGCAAACATAATTAAATAAATAAATTGAAAGCATTGCAGACACGTGGTAACTTAATGAATTCATTAGATCTTGCCAAAATCTAATGAAGCCGATAACTAGCTCTTAGCCAGACCTTAGCCCACCGGATGGCTCATGATCGACAAAAGAACCCTCTTGCCCCTGATAGCTTAAATCCGCCTGACGATACTAAGTGTGAACAAGACTTCTTGCAATAATCTAAATCCGCCTGACGATACTAGACATGGTGCAAGGTTGCCGGTACTTACAGAGGTCGACGGGTCGATGAATCCTCTTGCAGTAGATCGACGACACGACTGGACTCGAAGGGTGGCCGGAGCCAAGGCACGGAGCCGGGTTGTTTGTATTGATTTGGGTATATTGTTTACAGCTGCCGGGGGTCTTATATTTATACCCCCGGGCTTATTGAGTCCTAACTAATTACGAATAATAATAACTAAAATATCTAGCTAAGATACATTGTCCTCTAAGTCTTTTTTCGAGTCGTGGGAATTGCACGTGATGTGGGCCCTCGTCCCTCGGATATTCCTCTTGACGCTCCACGCTTTGCCGAACCGTCTCCTGTTCAGCTCCTTCTCGGACTCAGGCTCTTTAGCCGAATAACAGCGGCTTCCCGAATGCTACAAAGATCTGCAGCCTTCATTTTTGCTAGCCGAATGACTCCTCATCGAATCCTCGTGTGCCGCCCATCCGTCATCCGGGCTTTACCAAATTTTGGTGTTAACATATGCCCCCTCAATTTTAGAGTAAAAGAGGTTCTTTTGCTCAAATTGACCACGATCCGCTAAAACTTCGGGCGAACCTTTTAAGCGGGCTAAAATTACCGAGGCCCATTTTTTCGGAGGCTTCTCGCAACACCGTTTAACCCCTCAACTCTTTCTTGGGACCTGTGTCGCCGGAATTTCCACCAATGCGAGTCGGCAAGCCAATCCGCTTCCGTTTCTCAAGATAAATACCGAATAGATCTCTAACTTCATTACAGTCACCTTAGATCTCCTTTTCGGCCTTCTTTTTGTATAAGTACAGGCAAACTCTTTCAGCAGCCATCCAGATTCCTTCCTTCTTCAATCCTCCTTTTCTTCTTCTCAGATCTGAAGCACTCGGCTAGCCCTAGCCTTGAGCAATGGAGTAAGTTCTCCTTCCATTCATATCGTCCTTGCTCTGTATGCCGAATCTAACCTTTTCTTCCTGATGATATCTTGAAGTCCTCGTGATGCTGAGATTGCCGAGCTCCGCCGCCAACTTGCAGCAGTGCAGGAGGCACTCAGGTTGGAGCGCGAAGCCCACGAGCAAGCTGTCGAAGACATGGAAGACATCGAAGAGGATCTGGACATCTTTGCAAGGAATCAGAAACTCTATGAACAGAACTTCAACCGTAAGTTTTTGAAATTGGTTCCTCATGTTTATTTCCTTTCTTATATTAATCTCTGCTTATCACCCTTTCTCAATCTTCTTGAAGGCTTGCTGGGAAGGTTCGCTACCTTGATCGGTGCTTCTCGCCGGATGATTAGGATGGTAGAGACACCAGGCCCTGACCGCCCAATGAGGATGCAGACCGCATTCAGGCGCCTGAAGGAAGTTTATGATAGTTTCTTTGTAAATGATGATATGTAATCCTGTTGTAACAATTATGTCTTCCTTTTAATGAAAACCGGTTTCAGTTTTATTGCCTTCATGAATTGGTCTCTGCACATCTTAATCTGGCTGTCCTGGATGTTGCCGAATTGCCCTGTCGTGCCAAACGACCAAAAAAGCTTAAAGGACCCGAAATTGCTTTGGCCCATTTATTACTCAGCCCAACATGCATTTTTAAGCCCACGTAATGGTTTCCAGAGCTATAAAAATACCTTTCTTCATTAATTCCGAAACCAAAACCGTTCTTGCCTTCCAATCTGTTCACCTTCTCCCTTACCGAGTAGAGAAAACCCTCAATCTTTGACAGGCATTTATGGCGGGTGGTGATATCATCCGTGGCAAGCGCCCGGCTGAGAACGAAGCAAGCGGAAGCCGAGTTCCCCGTCGGCAACATCTTGAGTAAGAAATTTTATTCCCTTTTTAGCAACTCCTGACTGTCACTGTTCATCTTCTTGTTCCCCAATCTGACCAATATTCTTTTCGATTCGATTTTTTCTTCTCTGGGCTAGACCGATTCTCACCCCTTCTTCCTCAATGCCTGCCCCAAGCTCTCCTCTTCCCAATCGGGACCTTCCTCTCCCATATTGGAGTATCTCTCTGATTCGGAGGAAGATCTGTGGTACCTTCAGGAAAAGAAGAAGAAGGATGAGATTATCAAGGAGTTTGGCGATTACTCCATGAAGGCTCAGATCAAGAATCTTGACCAAGAGGATTCCATCGGGCAACTCTCGCAAAGCATCAACACTGGTAAGTTTCACATCTGGGTTCTATTTGCTGCATTGTATCCCTTCTATCTGACACTCTGCTGGTTCACCACAGCTTTGTTTGAAGAAAATCAGCAGCTTCTGGCAGAAATCGCTCGATTGCAAGCTGACAATGCGCGTTTGACAGCGGCTGCCATTCGTGCCGCTGACAAGGTGAAGGCACGAGGTGAGACGGTGGCGGAGCGTCTTGAAGACGTAGTAGACAACCGCATCGACGATGTCGCCATCCAAGGCATGCATCTGGGAGCAGCCATGAGTTTGACAGCTCTGTCAACTCAAACTGGTGAAGACTACTCCATCTATCCGGTTGGCTTCCGTGAGGCTCCAGAAGACATTGACAACATTGAAGAATCCATGGATGTGTATGAAGATCATGCTACTGCTGTAGTCTTGTCCAATGATTCGCAAGCTGTCTTCAACCTCCTGGAGGATTAGTTTGTATCTAGGATGAATCAAACAATGAAATTTCCTTTTGTTGAATCTTTAATTCCTCTGCTGTGTATCTCCGTTGGAGTTTTTACCGAATTATTCTTTGCCGAATAGATGGCGTCATCGCTTAGCCGAATAATAATGGGAAATCCGGCTTCCAGATAATTCATAAGCACCGTTCATCTGTGGTATTGAATATGCTTCCACTTTTCCTCTTTCCAACTAGAGGTAAAAATGTCAATCCAAAGGAAGGTATAACGTTAGCTTCTCCACTAAGCAACCTCGACATCATGAATGTAAGAGATCTCTTGATAAAACCAAGGAAGAAGTGAAGATCTCGTGATCAAGATTATGCCAAATAGCATTTAGGATTAGGGCCAAGCGTAAATCCTCCGTAATGTATTCGCAATATTTTGTGATATGTCATCTGGAACTCTTGAATAAAGACCTTTTCGCCTATATATTGATATTGTTGTTTTATATTTTTTGCACTAAAGGCGACATAACAATATTTATGCCGGCAGTTCTCCAATTCTATGGGTATTTTTTTTTTTTTTTCGCTAAAGGCGATGATTTACACATCGGCTATTTCTTATGAATAGAACAAACTCCCTTTGCTCTCAACCATTAACTCATATGTGTCGGCCAATCACTTTCGACAATAATTGATTCTAAAAGCCGACCACGAAATCTTTCCTTAGAAATTACTATGAGAGCCGACTATCTCGACGGCTGGCGGTCTTTGTAGCGAAAGTACGACAGGACCTTCTTCCCATTCCCTTCCCGAGAAACACTCCACGCCTTCATATTCCCGAACGATGGCTCAGTTGCTGCAATGCTTACCGAATCATCAGCTTGCACTATCTCAACGTCGTCACCGTTCCATTGGATGAGGACTTGATGCATGGTGGATGGAACGCAACAGTTAGCATGGATCCAATCTCTCCCAAGTAATAAGTTTGTAGGACCCCTTACTATCGACCACAAAGAAGGTAGTGATCAAAGTCTTTGAGCCGATCATCAACTCAACGTGAACGGCTCCATGGGTATCCGAAGGATTTCCAAAGAAAGTCCCTAAGCACAATGTCTGTCTTAAGCAAATCCTCCTTGGTCATCCCCAGCTTTCTGAAAGTTGTATATGGCATGATATTGATTGCAGCTCCTCCATCGACGAACATATGGGTCAGAGGTTTTCCATTAACATATCCCTTCAAGTAAAGAGGCTTCAAATGATTGTGCTTCCTAGGTCTGTCAAACATAGCCTGTCTTGATAATGCCAACTATCCTAGGAGATCAACCATCTCTTTGTTATCGAAATCAGAATAGACCTCCTCATCTGAATAGGCATCTTGTTCCTCTGGACCATCAACGATTTGCTCTGTAGGTGCTGCAAACTCTATTGGGATGTAGAACACCATGCTAACATCTGCCGAAAGCCCACTTGCCGAATACTCTTCTGCCGAATGACTGGCTTCCTGAGTTTTCTTCTTTGGGCGCCACACCTGTTTGCGTTCGGCTGTTGCTTCCTTGAGCTCCTTGTTTCTGAGACGTTGGACTCTTCTCTTCTGGCTCTTCCTTAGACCAGGAGGGCACCACTGTCCCTTTTGCCACACATACTCTTGAGGAGAGTCCATGTCATCATCAGAATCCTCCACATCAGCCCAAGCTTGATTTGCAATTCTTTTACTGACGTGAGGTGTGCTGTCTTTATTTTTTAAGCGCCGATCATCCTCTGAGAAGCGTGCCCCCAGTCTTTCTTGGATGGGACGGCGGTTGACTCGTGCCTGTCTGTACCCGTGATATTGCTCGCTGCATTCAGGACAATTATTCCTAGCAGGCAACTTCAAGCCTTCATTCCAGCAATGCCTAAAGAAAGGACAGTCCCAGTGAGACTCCTCCTGTTCCTTCATGTACTCCTCCTGTTCTCGGTGGTACATCTCTTCCTCATATCTCTGCTGCTCCCTGGCAAACTGCTGATCCCTGCGATACTGCTTCTCTTGCTGCCTTTGCCATTTGTTCAACAGTATACGAGATGTTACCCTTGGTTTGGAGGTTTCTCCTTTCTCTGTTCGGCTATTTGGAAACCGAACACGCTGCTGCTGGAGCTCTGCACTAGATACTTGCCGACTAGGGTCAACCGAACCGCTTTGCTTTGCCCTCTCAGAAGTCAGCACTTTCATTGGGGCTTTGCCCTTAGGATCACTGGCAGAAACCATGCACGAATCGAAAGCAATCATGTTTGTAGGGAAGGGTTCTTTATCCACCTTCATATTGTTGTTGAATTTGAGGAGACCCTGCTGTATAGCTCTCTGAATCTGTTGCTTGAAGATTCAGCAGTCAGTAATATTGTGGGTGATCATATCATGGAAGCCACAATACTTGCCAGTCTTGACCCAATCTGGACACTTCATAGAATGATTATCCGGTAGCTTGATGCGTCCTTCCTTGACTAAGAACTCAAAGAGCTTTTCCGACTTGGAGACGTCGAAGTCATATGCCCCCTTGAGTGTCTTCATCCAGCGCTGGTTAACCTGGACAGGCTCCTTGCCCCAAGTGAATTCGGCAGCTGCTATGTCCTCCTGGCCATCATCTTCATCTTCTCCCTCTTCCAGGAAGTAGTCATATGTCTGATATGACACGTTGCCCCCTTTCTGAAAACGGGTATCCTTCTTGATGCTCTGGAACTGATTGGCCATAAGTGACAAGCGCCTTGAGAGTTGTCCTAGGTCATCGAACTCCATGCCGGCTAGCTTTTCCCTGATGGCTGGATGCATTCCCCGAATGGCTACAGCCGGCAACTGATGATCTGGCAAGTTCAAAGAATAGCAAGAATTCTTTGTCTCCCTAAACCTGCGCAAGAACTCCTGTGGTGTTTCATTATACTTCTGTGTCAACCCCATCAGGTCGACAAGCTCTTTTTCATTGGAACCGCTGTAGAAGTATGAATGGAATTTGTCTTCCAACTCGCACTGTGTTCCAATAGAATTGGCCGGCAATGTAGCGAACCATGTGAAAGCCGGCCCTGTAAGGGATGATGGGAAGAAGCGAATCCTCCATGCTTCGTCATTGGCAAGCTCCCCCAACTGAATCAGATACCGACTGATGTGTTCGGTAGTAGAAGTATCATCTTGTCCAGAGAACTTGGTCAAGTCGGTTGGAGGCTTCAATCTTGAAGGGAACGCCACTCTGTTGTACCAATCTGGATAGGGTGACTGATACACATAGGGCCGATTCTTGGGCTTAATCCCAAATTGGTGTTGCATCATATCGGCCATCCTCGCTAGGAGTATATCCATATTTGAATTCTCGCGGGTCCATGAGACTGCCCCGATCGGCCCGCTGGCCTATACCCGAGGATTTGGCATAGCATGAATTGTGGAGTAGTCAGTGAACTCAGGTAACGGGGCCAAAGGGATTTCTCTGCAACCCACTGGCCATTGGAGCTATTGAGTATGTGTTGTATGCTGGAGGATTCCCAGGTGTACCGAACGTCACTTCACCATGTGTCTTGGCTCCGGATCCCTCTGTTTTTTCTGGTGTCTTGTTCTCTCCTCCAGATTCCTGACCTGTAGCTCCTTTCTTTGGTGGTGGCTTAGGCGCATGTATATATCTTGGCCCTGAAAGCTCACCAAGCCGAGCCTCAAAGTGATGATCAAACTCGGGTCCAAAGCTAGCCTTCATGATATCGCGAAAAGTGTTGAAGAACGCCGTGTTGTGATTGGTCATTGCATTCCCAACGGCAGTTGCAACAATCTCTTCCATCCGACGAACTTCTTCAGGACTTAGTTCATCTTCCTTTCCTGCCCCTTCTTCTTCATCAGATATTTGCTGAGCATATCCCTTGTCACCGGGCATCAATACTTTTGGAAGATCTGTCTTCTGGATGATTGTGCCGCTCTTGTGCTTGGAGAAGCATGACATGCACTTTTGCGCGAAGGCTGCGCACATATCTCTCACCATGGCCTCTTGGTCGTCTGGCAGGTCACTCATCTGGAGCTGAATGACGTTGTTCTTGTCGACTTCCTCAGGCATGTTGTCTTGACCTTGACGTGTCCCACCGGGCGTGCCAAAAAGAGTGTAGGCACAAAAATCCTACTCCCTGCGCCGCACACACTGACAAGCCGGAATAGCTGGCTTTACTCTGCCCGAGTGTCTTGAATCCGAAGGCGTGCCAGTCAATTTGACCTGTTAATTGACAAGGAGGTAATCGTGAGATCTGGAACATGCCTGGTGAGACCAAGACAGTTCCGCATCTATGGCTCTAAGGCCAGATGTAAAGACATATAGCTATGAGAGCTATCTGTCGATGAGTAATAAATGCATTCGGTAAGCAAATATGAAGATATGATGTAGAAACAGCTGCCGAATGATCATAAAAGACATGTTTGAATAAATAAAGTCGATCATCATGATGTGCTATTGTAAAGCTCTATTGCATAGATCGAATTAATTGACAACATGATAAATGAAAGAATATAAATCATAAACATCGTTATAGATATTCATGACACGTGAAGAAGGAACTACCCTACGAAAAAAAAACATTATACGAACCCGAAGGAACTACCCTACGAAAAACATTATACGAACCCGCAACACGTAATATCTTAGAAGCATAACCGTGTTCGGCAAGCTTGCCAAATCGGGGTCCATGAAGAAGGAACTACCTGCGTAAAAACCTATCGATTAAACCGATCTCTAGTCCACCGGATGACTAGCTCTAGAGTAACCCAAAGATCTCAGATCCACCGGATGACACGTCCTGTCAAGATCTAAACGCATACGAACCCACAACACGTGACAAGTTAGATTGATCTAGCTCGGCTCACGATGAACGAGATAAATCTAGTAGCACGGTAGGATGGACAATTAAAGTATTAAAGCAACTAGATCTATGATAAGATAAAGCCGAGACGTCTCAATCTAAATTGGGCAAAAAGTGTGTGCAAACATAATTAAATAAATAAATTGAAAGCATTGCAGACACGTGGTAACTTAATGAATTCATTAGATCTTGCCAAAATCTAATGAAGCCGATAACTAGCTCTTAGCCGACCTTAGCCCACCGGATGGCTCATGATCGACAAAAGAACCCTCTTGCCCCCGGTTAGCTTAAATCCGCCTGACGATACTAAGTGTGAACAAGACTTCTTGCAATAATCTAAATCCGCCTGACGATACTAGACATGGTGCAAGGTTGCCGGTACTTACAGAGGTCGACGGGTCGATGAATCCTCTTGCAGTAGATCGACGACACGACTGGACTCGAAGGGTGGCCGGAGCCAAGGCACGGAGCCGGGTTGTTTGTATTGATTTGGGTATATTGTTTACAGCTGCCGGGGGTCTTATATTTATACCCTGGGCTTATTGAGTCCTAACTAATTACGAATAATAATAACTAAAATATCTAGCTAAGATACATTGTCCTCTAAGTCTTTTCGGAGTCGTGGGAATTGCACGTGATGTGGGCCCTCGTCCTCGGATATTCCTCTTGACGCTCCACGCTTTGCCGAACCGTCTCCTGTTCAGCTCCTTCTCGGACTCAGGCTCTTTAGCCGAATAACAGCGGCTTCCCGAATGCTACAGCACTGCAGCTTCATTTTTGCTAGCCGAATGACTCCTTACCGAATCCTCGTGTGCCGGCCCATCTGTCATCCAGGCTTTACCAAATTTTGGTGTTAACAATGCCTTCAACAAAATGGGTGTGTTGCTATGGCGACTTCTGTCCCTATATTTGTTTTTTTGATGCAAGGTTTTTGTTTTGGTACAATGACAGGTTCAAAATGACAGACCATATATAGGAAAAATGATAGGTTCAAAATGACGATTAATCGATAGAACCTAGAATACTAAAAGCCCATCACAAAGGGGGCAATTAAGACAAAAGAACATGTCTCGAATTCAAACTCATAAAATTTCTGTAGTACCATTCAAGCGACAAAAGAACATGTTTGAATTCATAAGCACCCTTGACAACAAAAGAGCCCAGTTACATAGCATGATTTTCCACTCCATGAAAATCCAACTTCCTAACAAAGCGTTTGCACTACAAAGATTATGATCAACTCCCATTAAGAGACTTGTGTATCCTCTTGGTATGTGTGGAGCAGCCCCGCACAAGGGTTTGCAAATAAATTGAATCGAGGCACCGGGGAATTAGCATATCCGGCTTGAAATAAAGGGACACCCATGGTCAAGATGAGCCAACATTAGAAACCTGTGTTATAGCATAAGAAAGTGTTCACAAACCATTCATTAAGGGGATAAAAAATGTCCAAAAATAGCTAATGTCTTACAGGTATTTGGTTTAGCCCAGCACGTTCATCTCTTGTTTCTACAACATTATGTTCCAGATCTTCACCTACAATAAAAAATATATATGAGAATAGATTATTTAAAGTAAATTTTACACATAAGCAAATGGTAGTGGGCAGGTCACTACCTTTCCTCCGAGCACCCTCCTCCTCCCAGCTCCTCCTCCTCCTCCTCCTCCTCCTCCTTCTTCTTCTTCTTCTTCTTCCCTGTGTTCTTCTCAATAGCATTTTTCATACGTGTATTCTTTGAACCTTTTATTACTTGAGGAATTTTAAATGATATTACACCATTCAATGGTTCTCGGACACATTCATTTGGAATTGGAGGGCTCTCATTGGATTTTGCATGCATCTCACTCAAATAAGTATCTTCCGAGTGGAAGTCATTTATGACTTTCTCGCAACTTATCAAGAAGTTCTTTTGATGAAGAGCACTTCAATGCAAGAGATGTGGCCTGTCGAGATATAAGTGCAGCCTGTGTATCTAAACCTCCCTTCTCACTCCCTTGTTTCTCAAAGCATAAAATCCACTTTTGGCATATTTCGTCCATCTAGGCAGAATATATTGTGAAGGCAAATTGTATACTCGATTCATATTGTAGACTCTAAGAGCATGCTTGCACAATAAACCTGTAAGATATAGTTGCCAATGTAAACAACCTATATTACAGGATACAAAGTGTGATTTCCAACAAATAGTAGACATACCTATGGTTTCAAACATCCGACAAGAGCATGTAATGGTGGAATCTTGAGTGTTCAATACTACCGTTGCTCCCCGATCAGAATCCATGTACTTAACAAAGAATGTTGAGTTTGGCCCCGCAGCTTCCAACAATTCACAAGTTAGTGTAAACTGTCTCTTGAATTCTTCCTCAAACTCTACATACATTCTCCTTGTATATGATTCAGCCGCAGTTTTCAACATAGGAAGATTTGGAAGGTAGGTAACTGGGATCATTGAAGCAATCCATCTTAGAAAATGGCAATTTGTCCTCCCCTCCGTAGTGCTCCTTCATGAAATAAAAAACTTGGGCTGGCTTCATTCCAGCCCGCCGTATCTGCCCAATTAATTTCCGATCTGCCTCAATAATCTGTCGTTGGGACCTCAGCTTGTGTGACTTATTTGGACTAGCAAGATAATGGTTGTGCTCTAGTACGACCTTTTGCACTCTCCAAATCCCTCTCTACTGATACTTAATTGAACTCGAGCATCACAACCAGTCCTTGTAATGTCCTTTTGTGATGACTCGTTACCAGTCCTTGTAATGTCCTTTTGTGATGACTCGTTTTCTCGATATCCTTGGCTACTACAAACTATATATTTTGGGCATATACTACCATCTTGGCGGCGCTTTGTCTTGCTCTTTCTAACGCTGAACCCAACCCTTCCGGCATAGGTGTTGTACATCTCATAAGCCTTTTCCTCGGATTGAAAAGTCATTCCAACTTCAGGTGTGATCAATTTCATTTCAGCTTTATCAACCCCTTCCTGTACATATAAACACAAGACATAAGACCACTTTATACATGCAAACATTATCGTTGGTCCACTCAGGAGCAGGGGTATGGAATGGAACTGTACGACCTTAAATTTCATTTATACAGTTTAAATCAAAATTGTCATATCATATAGAAGCTACAACATAAGCATCTAACACTGATAGAACCTAGAATACTTAAAACCCATCACAAAGAGGCAATTACTGAACTAATGTAACAACTTCTTGATCTTTCAATCCCTCTACTTAATTCATATTTATTTTTGCAGCTTGCCATAGTTGCATTAAGCCATTAACTAAATTTTGGTAAGAAAACCACACAATTAGAAATTAAGTTGTTTCTCATAACTCAGAAAGCAGTGAAAAAGTTTCAGCCAGGACAACACACATCAGACTTATCAACACGGCGACTATGAACAGGAACAATGGCCATTGCTTGCTGTACGAAGCAACTAAAGAAGACAAAATACACAACAATCTAACAGAGAACCAACCTGTGCTATTTGTTGTTTGTCTTGTCCAAGAGCACCGCCAACAACATCAATGTCTTGTTGGTCTCCAACACCTGCTATGGAGGGCACAAGTTGATCCATGGCCTCAGGTAAATCAGTTTGATGCCCTTGCTTTAGGTACAGATCATCTTGCAATGAATGGATATCCTTATCTTTGTCATTCATCTTGTCTGTTTGCCTAGTGGATGTCCTAGAAGAACCCCCAGCATACAAATCCTCGTTTGCAGGGGCATGAAAGGACTGATCAATATCCATCCCTGCACCGCAAACATCTTTGCTGGAGCTGCTGAATGAATAAAAAGAAAATGAAATGGGAAAACAGTGTTAGCAGCCTTGGAACTGATGCAGATAGCAACATATGAATCGAGTAATATTTCACCTCCCAAAATCCTGCTTCATTCTTCAGACAAAAGGTAGATGACTAGTACGATAGGTGTTTTGTTTGAAACCAGAAATACTTACATATTAGCTTTTTTCAGATTTTGAATCTCAGCTTCTTTAGCCTTGATTTGAAGATCTTTCTTTGTTCTGTCCTCTCTCATCTCGGTGCATTCACTTTTCTGCAAAAAAGAATACAAGGAATCAACACCTCATGCTCATACGAGTTAGCTAAAAGCAGTAGCCATTAATTGATTAAAAAATGAGTTTGTCAAGAGCAGCAATTTAGTAGATCACACTTCATCTCAATTTAAATTTCAAACAAAGTTACGCACCAATTCATTCATTTGCTTGGAGACACAGTTCAGCTTCCTCTGCAGTGTTTAAGATCAAAAGGATTAGGAACGAAACACAAATGCATCTAAACCCAGTGAAACGCTTGTTCCAAACACCAACCTGTGCTATTTGCTGCTTGTCTTGTCCACGAGCGCCACCAACAGCATCGACTTCTTGTTGGCCTCCAACACCTGCCATGGAGGCTGCTAGTTGATCCATGGAAGCGGCGGCAGCGGCGCAGACCGCGACGACGACGGCGGCGGCCTACTACAACGCACGGGGATTGCGACAAGAGGCTAAGATGCCGATCAGATTTTGAATCCGTCTGATTTTGTCATACTCAAAAAAAAAAAAAAAAAAAAAATCAGAAGGAAGTCGTATGTTGCTTAGTTGGCGGCGGGGAAGCTGAGGCTAAGAAGGAAGTCGGCTGCTGCAAGAGGCTGAGAAGCCAAGCCGAATCAGAGCCGAGTCGATTTCGAAGAGCCATCTGCCGCTTCGTTGCTTGGTTGTTTGGGTCGGAAGTCTTTCTGTTCCTTGACAGGAAAGGAAGCCTACAGCTGCCGTGGGATGGAATGGTACACCACGCGGCATCCATCGGCCACAGGAGCGCACGCGCGCCACGCTGCTCCCATCGCCCACCCCACTTTTTTCCCATTCGGTCATACCTCGAGTCCTGACCTGACGACGCGCACTTCCAACTTCCCTAGCTCGCCGGTGTAGACACGCAGGCGGCAGGAGGCTGGCTGGAAGATGACACAGCTGAATGCTCGGCCGCGAGGTGAACAAAGCAACATCAGCTCTACTAGATTGGTCATTCATATAATTTTCTTTAACGCCTTATTGCCTTGTAGATCTAATAAATAATCCACAACCCTTTTTTTTGTATTTTGTATTTAAAGATTTTTTTTTGTTAAAAAGAAGACTGAAGTAGAGCTTCCCATTGTATACATAAATTAACATTACAGAATTCAACTAATATTCCCACTGCATTTGAAATAGGTTTCATAAACAAGTATACTTATCGCACGGAAATATTTGCTAGTACAAAGGAAATGATGATACACTGTTCCGTTCTTAGGAAATACAAGAACAATTTAAAAATAAGTAAGTAATAATAAAACAAGAAATACTTTCCAGATATTGATTTCATGCGGGCCATGAGAAAAATTTATAATTTCGCTGGGCCACACTAATCGATCGTCAGCCCACAATAGATCGGATATCCTCCCTTTCTTGGGCCACAAGGAGATCAAGCTCCCTTTCTTGGGTCACAAGACGATCAGGCTTCCTTTCTTGGACCCGAAGTAGGACGCACCCGACACCCCCAAGACCGCCCATAGAATTTCCATTTCGCCGCATTAATTTTTCCTTCTCAAACATCCCCTTGCTCGTCTCCGACTCCCCTACTCCGGAGTCCGGACTCCCCACCGCCTCGCACCTCGGCCGCGGCCATGTTGACACCGCGCGTCCTCAAGCCTTCGCTGCTCCGCCGCCTGCGCGCTGCGGCCGAGCTGCCTCCGCCGTGGCGACCCCGGTACGCCTCTTCTCTTCTCTCGGTTTTAGCGCGCGTGGTGTGTTGTGCGGCTGTGCGTGTGGGACAGGTGTTTGCGCTAATGCCGCAGCGGGAGGCACCCTACGGGCTACGGTGGTGGCATCCTCGGTTGCTGCAGGTCTTGTTTGGGTAATTTGGTTGGCAGTTTGGGGGCGGGTTTGAATCCGGATTTCAGATTTGCCTCCGTTTGAGCGTTCCGTGGAGCTGAGCGGGGAGGATTCCGGGAGGGATTTTTTTTTTTTGGTTGGGGGCGGGGTGGGTTCATGGGAGTAAGTTGAGTTAGCATGACATGAAAAGGGTGGGTGCTAAGTTCTCAGTTGATATGAGTAACTCATAGTGTGTGTATGTAACTATGTATGAGCCTTGCACACTTCATCGGCGAGTTGCTATCTGGGACAGTAGAACATTCTGCTGGATGTGCTACTCTGGGCACATTATGGTTGTGGTGTCCCAACTGCAGTTATATGCTAGTCTAAGATCTTCTAGTGAATGTGATTAAGTGATGGGTACAATGACAGAACTAGTGTTTGATGGATGGGTTCCCTTATCTCATGCTGTAGCCTCTGGTTTT
Source organism: Hyparrhenia diplandra (assembly GCA_015847255.1). NCBI lineage: Eukaryota > Viridiplantae > Streptophyta > Magnoliopsida > Poales > Poaceae > Hyparrhenia > Hyparrhenia diplandra. The sequence goes on from JADLZK010011321.1 coordinate 94,956, forward strand.
GCTTGTAGTTGTGCTGTACAGGATCTGATGCTCATTCTGTTTCACATTCCTTGTTGTAATAAATGTCATACTTGTTTTATTGTTGCATGTAGCTTTGTTGATGGCTCCTGCTACACCATAGTTGAAGTTACACAATGTATGGGAACCGTACCTTTGATGTATCACTTGTAGTTTGATTTGATAAATGATATATGTCTTGCTTTCCCCTTCTAGATAGTTGCTGCTGTTAAACTTCAATTTAATGCCATAGGCTGATACTAAAAATATCACATAAATGCTTGAGGGTGTTGAATTTTTCCATCTATTTTGCCAGTACCCCTAGCTTGTTCATGCAGCCACAAGTGTAGATTATTTGCTCTCAGTTCTGATAATTCTTTTACTTTGTTTCTGTAGGATCCTACCTGCGCGCGCTTACCATTCCAGAGGCTATTCTAGCGGGGGAAGCTCCAAGTATGATAGGCCAATGAGACAGTTTTCTGAACAGAATGAGTCAACTTCTCAGCCATTGATATATTACATTGCTGTATGCTGTTTCTAAAGACTTGCTTATCTGATTTCTCATATTATATTTAAGTTATGAGACTATCTGGAGTCTTGTCTAATGTCAAATAAACAAGAGATTCTTTGACACCTATGTCTTTGGACACGTTCACAGTATTTTGCCTAGTTGAGCCTTAGCACCATTCTATGCTGGCACTTTTCTGAGTAAAACAGTAATAGCATTTTAACACTGTTCTTTTGAAATATGTTGGTTTTGTAGCCTGCTCTACTTGCTTTTGCTGGGATAGCCACTTTTGTTCATTACAATGATGAGAGGCGTGCAGTCCCCTTAGGTAAGAGTTTTCCAGCAATGCAGCTGTATGTTGTTTTCTGAGGTTCCACATTTTGACGGTATTCATTCTGTGCTGCAGTTTTACTCCCCTCATTCCAAGTTGCAAGTCGTTATGGCTTTTCTAGATACATGGATTTTATTATGTATCTAGAGATAGTCTATATCTTGGTGCATAGCATAAACAAGTGTACCTAGAAAAGCCAAAATGACATAATTTGGAATGGAGGGAGTACTTGTTAACTTGTATAAATTAGACAGTGATACTAGTTCAGCTGGATGAAATGCCCTGTCGTGTTATGCAGATTCAATTTGTGTATTCTTGGACATCTGGTGGAACTTGTTGATGATGAAGTAGTCTGCTACTCTGCTTTCATGATTAAGTTTATTATATGACACTGTTAATTATGGTGTACTTGACATCTTGGAGTTACCATTGCTGCTATTTGCAAATTGCTGGTACAATTTTTATTGGAGAAAGAGAATGGAAACTGCATGAAAACAAAGTTTTAGTGGTAAATAGTAGCTTAGCTCAAACTAGTAGTTTACATTTATTCTTTAGTTTCCTAATAGTTGTATTCTCTGTTGCTGTTTTGCAATTCATATCATGGTATTTTCAGCTAAAGTACCTGGACAGACCAGTGTTCCCAAAAGATGTAATACCAATAGACCTGCAATAGGAGGGCCATTTAAGCTATATGATACAGAAAAAAATGAGGTAACTGAATCAAAGCTTCGGGGACATTGGTCACTGATGTACTTTGGCTATACATCATGCCCAGATGTGGGTCCAGCCGAAGTTCAGAAGATGGCTGATGTTGTTAAACTGTTAGGTACATTGCTATATTACCCTTCTTTCTCAGGAATACATTTCATGGCACATTATGTATTAAATTTGTTCAGCATCCTCTGTATTTTACTTTTATACATTTCACATTTGTGATTAGCCCCTTATGTAGTTACATGCATATGCTCTTCTGTATGTGCTCTGTGTATGTGCATGTTTCGTTTTTCATTTGTAATTAGCAGCTTATGTAGTTATACAAATTAGTTTGAAGGCTAAAAACTCACTTTATACAGAAATCGGCTTATGTCCTCTGTTTTTCACATTCTCTGCAACCTTTCTTAGCTGTTTCCAAATATGTATTATCTTTTGCTGAAAAGTGACTCGCAATGATGTTTTCAATACTATGCTAGTATGCTTGCTCAGTCTTGGCTTCTGTCAGTCAGATCTGAGACCTAGTCTGTGTCAGCTGCTTTGGAAAATTTAAAGTAGTCTATAATTGGCTTGCAATCAATAAGTTTTCTGGATTCATCTATGTGCACTATTAATTTAGGATCTTCATAAAATCTTATGATGCTTGATTTTTTTTACTAGAGTCAAAGTATGGTATCAAGATTACACCACTCTTTATCACAATTGATCCTCAACGTGATTCACCTGCTCAGCTTAAGGCATACCTTAGTGGTAAGACATACTGCTATTTGGGTCAGAAACATTGAAATTTTAGGCTATGTTGCAAGTGATGATTTGCCTCATTTTAACTGCAGAGTTTGACCCAAGAATAGTAGGCCTAACAGGCCCCATCAGTGCAGTAAGACAGATTGCTCAGGAGTACCGTGTTTTCTTTAAAAGAGTAGAGGAAGTTGGTCAGGACTATCTTGTAGAAAGCTCTCATAATATGTAAGTGCATATTGTGCACATTGCCATGTGGATGAATGTTTCTAGACATTTACCATCTGAAGTTACACTGTTACAGGTACTTGCTAGATCCATGCTTGGAGACAGTAAGGTGCTTTGGAACTGAGTATGAGGCATCAGATCTTGCTGAGGCAATAACAACAGAGGTCCAGAAAGCATCTACTTCATCAACAAACTAGTCTAGCGGGTATTGCAACATGGTGTACTTTCCAATTTTTGTTAATTGCACTTTGTGATATGAAAGTAAACAGGCCTATTTATATATTTGCTAGTCCTTTTGCTATCTGAAAGTAGAACATTATCTGCATTGTTAATACTTGACCGTAGGTTCCAGCCTTTTGTCTTGTTATTAGAAACTTTTGAAGTGTAATCGCTTTTTTTCTCTGATAGTGAGTTATTAATACGATGCTCACATGATTGTATCGTTCAATTAACAAATTAGCTGTGTTATCTGCCTGCCATCTACACTAAACCAAGAACTAAATATTTCAATCCACAGTTACTCTCTTCATCCTGTAGACTTGAAAAGCTTTATGTTCTTATTGTTTTGTTCTTTTGATTAATGGTTAATCCTAAATTTCTGATCAAAATTCACACATACTGAATTTCCAAGCTATTTCTTGTCTTGTAGAGACTTCAATATATCTTGCATATTATGAAGTTATATTCTGTAAATAAATGTCTTTCTATATCATATAATAAGCCAACACCTGTTTGCTACACATTTTCCCAGGTCCTAGCATGGCAGTATCAGCAGTTTTCCAATCTTGCCGTGAAGCACCTCCTCACCTCCGGCACAGCCCTCACAGAAGGGCGTCACAGTGGTCCTTCCTTTCAGCTCTGCCTTCAATCAACCGATCCAAGTTCTCCTATTCTCCCTTTTTCTGTGTGAGATCTGAGCTTAACTGTACAGAATGGCGTTCCTCTTGCGACGAAGTCTCTTGGCAGTTACAAATCACGTACAATTCTGCGACATGTGAATGATCTTACAATTTGCCGCAACATTAACCTGCTGCATTGGATGTGCCAAATGCCCCAGAGACTAGCAGGTCGTGTAGCATAGATTCATGAACCTGTGTGTAGCATAGATTCATGAACCTGTGTTGTTCACTTGTTCTGCCTTCTGGATGCTGAACAGGTAAACGATCGTGAGGCTTTACAGCGCGTTCCATGTTGTGTCATGTGTAGTAGATCTATCCCAACGGCGACGGAGAACAGCCCACGCTTTTGGTTCGTGCCCGAATTCGCTTTTCCATGGGACGCACGGAATGCCACCTCGCTTTCCCCTTTGCGCTTTCCCTTTTTGCAGGTACTACTCGATACGTGCTTCGTGTCTGCTCCCGGCATGACAGCGGCCACCTGCTGCCATTATGCCTGCCCGGGTGAGTCGCCATGCTCATTTCATATTCGTGGTGTGTTTGTTCTAGGGCCGGCCCTAACTAGGTGTTGACATTCTGTGAGAGCCTTTTCTTGCCACTGGATCGGTGTAGATTTAAGCCTGTTGTGCAGTTGTAGTGGCAGTTGTAGCACCTTTATATTTAGTGCTAGTCCTCTGTGCTCGTGCGTTTGGTGCAAGCTGACGCCTGCAATTTAGGCTCAGAGCGTGATCTTGTGGTGATTTTTGCATTGTTAATTGTTGATGGCCTGCTGATTGATTGTGAAGCTGGTGGCCACCCGTTGCACGTTGGGGTTAATTTATGGTTTACTACATTGCCTTGGAACCCGTCCGTGTGAGTGAGTAGATTCTTGAAGCAGCAGCCTGCAGGCCTGCGGCATACCGCATACAACAATCTATTCTTCTTGGCAGAGTCATCTGCTGTGCAGGCTTGCAGCATAAACAATCTCCCTGTCCTTTAGTCAGTGGCAGGTCGTCTGGCCTTCATCGATGCCATTGCTGCCAAATGGAGATTGCAGGCCACACGCTTACACTGGTGGCGTCAGTTTTTTTTTTTATATATATATATTTGAGCAGACGTCGTTCTCAACATCTTATTTTGAAAAGAAAAAGAAAATTCTCGGCGCGTCGGAGTAGTTAGCTCGAAGCTTATGTTTAGAGCAAGAACATTGCGTGATTTCACGAGGATCTTGGTGAGAAATACACGGGCTCACTTCAATGTCATCTCAAGTTCCTATATCAAAGATTTAAACTCAAACATTTACTACGTAACATGAGTTTTTATACTAGGACAGTATGTTCCAACACATAAACCAGTGATACAATCTGTACAAGCACGGCGAGTTCGTCATCCTCGTCGCCGTCGCGCGCACGCGGTCACCTCCAGCTCCGGCTCCTCACAGCGATGGGGTCACCGCGGCCGACGACCCACGTCTCCTTGGCGATGTCCAGTGACAGCTTCATGAAGCCAGGCGCTGTGCTCATGAACACCAGCTCCTCCTTGTCCTCTGTTCCACCGTCTCCCGGCACGTCGTCCGTGGCCTCCTTCTCTTGGTCGTCGTCGACCTCGCCGGCCAGGGCCAGCTGCTCACACGTCCTCCTTCTGTACATGGACAGTCCCTTCGCGGGCGCCGAGCGGCACCGCATGAGCAGCAGCGCGTTCGGCGGCGGCGCGTTCGTGCCCTTGTCCGTCGTCTCCTCGCCCTGCTGCTGCCGGTCGACGTCTTCGCCTTGTTCCTCGTCGTGCCTGGTCTCGTCGTCTTGCTCCAGGTCCAGGGTTTCCTGGCCGCCGCCTTCTAGCACCATGAGCCACTTGGAGAACACGCTGGCCGCAGCGCTCCCTCGGGCTCCGTGCTCGCTTCCACGCTCCCCGGCGCCGGCGTCGTCGTTGCCATCGTCGTCGTTGGAGTCAACGGAGGAGTTGACGGTCGTGGCATGGAGGGACCCAAACCCAAAGCAGCGGGCCTTGAACCGCAGGCTCCGGAGCGTGGCGCCCAGGAACGGCATCGCGTCCCGCCTGATCCCGAGGCTCTCGAGCCAACCCACCTTCTTCGTCCTCCGGTCGTGCAGCCGCTCGATCTCCTCCACCACGGTGATCCAGCTCCTGGCGTCGCGGCCGCTGACGCCGCCGCCCTTACTACCGTGCTTCGTCGCTGCTGTTGAGCCCGGCCCCGGCTTCACCTTCTTGGGCCGGCCGGCCTTGATCTGGCCGGCGCACGTGACCTTCGGCGACTGCGGCTCTTCTTCCTCCTCCGCCGGCGCTCTCTGCTTCGACTTGGACCCCCGGAACATGGGGCTACTCCCGCGCAGTCTCCCACCACCACCTGCGCTGGCGCCCGGCAGCTGGTGGAGCTGGAGCTGGCGGCGGCGCGCGGCGGCCGCCTTGTCCATGGTGGTCCGGGACGGGCTGCAGATGGGTTTGGGCATCAGCGTCAGGTGCTGCCGAGCGGGGAAGCAGACCAGGAGGTCCGTAGGCGCTGTGCCTGTGCCTCCCTTCCCACCTCCTCCCACTGCCACCGCCTTCTTCATCGCCTCGTTCGGCCGGCTCCGCACCGCAGGCGGCCGCCGATGGCTTCACTGCAGCAGCACTGGAAACAGAGCTTGCTGGAGCAGAAGCGGCGGCGGTGGCGGAGGGAGGGAGGGTGAGAGGAGCAGGCGCTTTAAAAGAAAACGCGCGGACGGGCAGCTTTGCGCTCGCTTTTGTTGGGTGCTCCCCTCCCCTCCCCTGCTCCAGCTCAGTCTGCTCCAGCTCAGTGAGGCTCCTCAGTCTTCCCGCTTTTGGCATCGACGCATCGTTTTCGATTGCCGCTTTCTCTGTTTGATGTGCCCATCAGTTCTCTCTGCCTGCCTCTGCCTGCAGCATTTAGGACGGCATGCGTTTCCTCGAGGGAGGGACAGGCAGTGCAGAATATGGAGAGAGAGAGAGACACCCCGGAGGTTTTGTCTCTCCTGCTGTCCTCCATGGTTTTATGATGTCATCTTTCTCTTTCATTGGGCTGCAAAAAAAAAAAAAAAAAAAAGGAGACAAAAGGGGACCATTTGAATTCGGAGCCGAGCCGGAGGGAACCATTTGATTAAAAAGATGTTATTTGATATAGATTTCTTTTTTAACTTTAAAATGTTTGAAAATTGGCTCGTATCATTCTCTGCTTAGCCTTTATTTTAGATTATAACTATCTCCATGTCGCTGAATAAATACATCCTTAAGTTGTTTTAAGTCAAACTTTTTGAACTTTATAATCGAGAAAAACCTATCAAGATTTATGACATCAAATTATTAGGAATTTTTCTATATATACCATTAAATGTATTTCTTTTTTAAAAAAAATATGCTCGTGTTATTCTATAATTCAGTCAAATTTAAGATAATTTGACTTGCACGGATTGTAGGGATTGCTTTAGTTAGGAACGTACGTTATTCTATAAAATCAGTCGTGTTCATTTCTTCTCACCCTTTTTAATTCCTGCTTTTCGGTGCCTAGCTTTCGAAAGATGTTCATGCTGTGCTTGCACCACTACAAGCTGCGGATATTGATTAGTTTCATCCGTGACTTAATTAATTGACCACCAAATCCACCAATAGGTGTCGGTGAAATAAATATGTTTCTAGCATAGTAAAGCCAAAGCTGTAAGGATTAGGCACCGTAGTGAACACATACGACGTCACCTTGCTGTCTTGTTAGGACAGTCTCAAGGTCTCATGGTGTACTGGTTTCCAACACATCTATATTTTGGAAACAGTGTATAAAACTTTTTTCTTCTCTCTCATCAATATATTGCTACATCAACATATTTAATGTCCCATGAAACTGCGATGAAACTCCATGTCTCAAGGCAAGGCTCCTCTCCAAACGCGCTAAAAAAAAGATAAATGCTAGAAAATCTCACATTAATCAGAAACATCCGGCCATCAAGGCTCCAACGAAGCCTCCACGTTAATCCTCCCCAAACGCTAGAAAAAAAAGATAAATGCTAAAAAATCTCACATTAATCAGAAACATCCGGCCATCAAATCAGAAGACTTAGCCATCAACAACCATTGAATCTATTTAACTTTGTACAAAATTACCCACCTTTGCCATTATATTAAATATAAAATATTTTTTCAAAAAAAAAAAAAAAAACTCTGCCCGACAATTATTTAATTGTGATGTTTTACGTGTCTTTCCATACACCCGTAAAAGGCAAAACCCATCTAATCTCCGATTAAAAAAAAGAACCCATCTAATCTGTACCCGTAGCCTCTATCGATCCCCTGCATGCTAAGCTACCGCGCCGCGTCGGACCTTCCTTGGTCGGCAAGTGCGTATTCCTCTCGCCTCGCGTCGTCGTCATCCCACCACGACCCCCAAGCCTGTCCATGGCCATGAAGAGATGTGGACGAACTATTCGGAGTCAACCAATCCACCCGTAGCGGCATCGACCTCAGGCTCAGCACAGGCAGCTCTGCGACTCTGCCACGAGCTGGCCGCAGATTCATTTGATCTGCTACCGCAGCTGATCGACTACGACGAGGCCTTTCCGTTTCTTCAGGACTTCTGAATTATGATGCCGTGCTCCAAAATTATGTGCTCGACAGAAGGGGGAAAAAATGCAAGTTGAGGACTAGGAATCGACGCTGTCGGTGATCGGTGACGCGGAGATGAGGAGCTGCCGCCGTCGGCACGAACATACGTAGCAGGTGACTTTCAGTAAGCCTATTCCGATTGATTCTGATGTTGCTGTAATTTGATTTCTTTGGATTGTACTCTTAGATGCTGCCCATGGAAGCCCCAGACTCCGTGAACTCCAAATAGTACGAGGCCTAGGAATCGACGCCGTTGGTCGGTGACACTGAGATGAGGAGCTGCCGTTGTTGGCACGCACATACGTAGCAGGTGATCTTCCGTAAGCCTATTCTGATTACTTCTGATGCTGCTGTAATTTGATTTTTTTTGGAATGTGCTGTTAGATGCAGCCGATTAGTATCCCTGCCCGTGGAATCCCCAAACAAAGTGAACGGTTAATCTGGACAGATGAAATCTCATAGGCAATGGTGACGCTGAGATGAGGAGCTGTTGTCGTCGACACTGCACATACGTAGCAGGTGACCTTCCAATTTATTTAATTATTTGACATTGTGTTTTTGAACAGTTGTGTAGCTACGAACAGAAGGAGAGACAACATATTGTATCTCTTTTCTAGAAGCATGCATCTCTATTGATATTGAGCGGGATATGTTCTTTGAGGTAGATGGAGATGATATAAAATTAAGTTATTCATGGACCTCTCGCTAAAAAATCAGATAAGTAATGTTGTTAGTCTCTCTCTCTTTCATACATGTGAATTTTTTATTTGTAATTTGTGAGTGTTTTAAACTTAATCTTTAAATTAAGCTTTGTCATCTATAACGAATTACAGTGCAAATTTTACATATTGTTACCGAATCGCTAAAATGGTTTTACTAAATCATAAGAATTTTTTATGGCACACATCCTTAGATACTAAGACATGGCACCCACTGCACCTCCCCTAATCCGTCCACGGCGGCACATGGATTCTTCAACACCAAGTAGGAAGGCACCCATCAACGTTGTTCCATGGAGAGGAGCGGTAGCCTCGCAACTCAGCTGCATCAAAACCAGGAGTTGGACCATTGGGACCATGAGACCAAGGGCCATGGTTTTACGTCATCCTCCATGGCGTGTAAGAAAACCAATATGATAATTATCTTCTTCAGTCTTTCCTTGCAGCATGCATATTGGTTAGTGTAAGAGTCCTGACCGAGATTAGTTGGGCGCAATAGTCAGACAATCGAGAGATCGTGACATGAATGATTCAATACATCCCCTAAAATCTCCGGCCTACTGGTGCCGGAGATGGCCGTGATGTTAAGATAGGAGGTAGCATGACAGTGTAGTCGCTGGATGCGCTCAAAGCACGCAGAGGACCCAAAGCTGGGCTGAGCACTAAGCAGAGGCATGACGGGCACTCAGCTCAGACATTCACGCTTCCATACTTAGGAGACTATATGCAAGACAGGCGACTGTATCGTGAGGAACAGATGTGAACATGCAAGCCAGTGAGCCTCAATTCCTGCAACCACGGCTTCTACGTCGACGCTGACACCGACTACAACGGCATACTAAAGGTGTGCCCATCTTGCCACATCCCATAATTACAATTTTTTTGCAAGAATATACTAAAATGACTATAGTTACAATTTAATTTATCTTCTTCCGAGTACTTAATTTATATTTTTTTGGTATATATGGTCATTAAAACTTGAGGTGAGAGAAGCACAGTATTAAGAAAGATGAAGGCAAAAGTCTTGGATTACTTTGATTTTTTTTTTGGATATAGTCCTTTATCAAAGATTGTGACTTTGATACATTAGCTCAGTTTACCATTATAAAAGTTAACTAACTGATTCTATAATATATTTTTTTATAAATTTTCCACCACTATCATTATGAAAGATAATGCTTTGAGCCCAAAGTTTGCATTTAAATTAACCATGCCAGGGAAATAACAGGAGATAATGTAATGTAATATATGCCTATATAATTTGTACCTAAATTATCCATTTTAACCATTACAAAACAATTAACATAAATCTCTCAAATTTACATGTAGATAATATAATATCTGCTTTTATGAAAAATAATTCAACATCATAAGTACAATATATGCACAAAGCTATCTGAATATACAGTTTTGTCAGTATTATGTTCCACTATGTGTAGACCAAGGCACGTATACATTAGGATAAATAATTATTTTATAAGCTCATCAAGAGTACAAAAATAGGTTATATTAATACTCATCATAATAAACTTTGCAAGTTATTATCTCAAAAAAATTTAAACAATTCCATTGCAACCTAATATTATGTATGAGCATTAGTAATTTAATTACAAGATTTATCTATTTAATAATACACTTTGTTAATATAATATAAGAAATTTGAAATCATGAGTGCCATGATCCATACTAAAACAACTATTTATGTCATTAGTTAGCTTGTGGCTTAGAATATTCTTTCAACAAAATAAAAAATGATATCGGAATAAAAGCGTAAGAATGAGCATTAGCATTTCAAATTAAGCGGTGATAGACAAATGAAAGTTAAAAAATAGATTTTCAGGTATCACATAAAGTGATAAGGGTTTACATACTTTAAGTTTCTGTTTCAACTAAACAGAAATCATGCTTGAAAAAATATTCCTAGAAATTACTCATGTAACAGCTAGAAATTAGATCCTAATATTCTTACAAAAACCTTAATCATTTTGCCACCAAATTGGTAGTCTATAATCACCATTGTAAATATAATAGTCATCGTATTCGAGCAACTAATAATCTCAAAATTTAGGTTCATGTTATCAAAATAAATTGTAGCTAAAGACATGGTTATAGTTTAAACAAATGTTCAACTAAATGTGTATATAAGATAAACAGAGGTGCTATGTAAAGAAAATGCTGATGGATACCGATGAAAGTACATAAAAATGAATAATCAAGAGTATCTATTATAGCTATAATTTTAAAACAATAGTAAGTAGAAAAAAAATATAAAAAATTCATTAATTAGCGTCTCCTAACCTTTTTTAACCCGTGCGAGAGCACGAGGTTGATGGACTAGTCATATAAAATGAAATTAAATATGAATAAAGCACACCACCATCTTAATAGAAAGTTTTATTCGGTTTCATAGATATTTAATTGTAGACTCATAAAAAGTTGATAACCATGTCAACTCTTCATTAAAACATTGCCACATCATAAAAAGTGCATATATGGCATACTATTAAATGCAAAGAAATTCACTGAGACTAGCCTCAGGATATATAGGGTTTCATGGTGGGGGCTTGAATTCATTGTTTTCCAATGATTTTTTTTTGACAGGAATTTTCCAATGAATTTAGAGGAAGCTCGATATAATGTATATCAACGTGACCAGATGAAGAAGATGTGTACTCCCTCTAGATTTTTTGCTTTCTCTACATATAAATGTATGTCTATCTAAATGTATAGTAAAAAATTGTTGAATATATTCCAAACTCAGTTGCGCATCATTATTATTAGGCGGCCGACTTCTGACGGAGTGAAGCGGGGCACATCGAGTTACTGCAGAAAGAATGTTTCGTTCTTTTTGTCACGCCTGCACGTGTACTGACGTGACGCGCAGTGCATCATGAACCAGCTGCTGTGGGTTCCCGATCAGCCTTAGGTTTAGGTGTGCATTAACCGGTTACCAAGAATGCATGCAACTGTGTTGTAGCAACTCACGTTCGCAGTTTGTCAATTTCCGGTTCTTGGCAATGGCTTGAGCGGTCATAGTTACTTTCACGATCTTCACTTTGCCCAAACGAGAGCGTGAGTTGCTGCGGCGCTTGGGGTGGGGGTGGGTGCCCCCCCCTCCCGTGTTACGGTACATATTACCCTTCTAGGGTTTCCACTTTCGCAGTACCGATTCATACATGCATATACCATTTCCTGAGCTCTAGCAATGGCGATCTGCTACAAAAAGGTGGCACTGTTGTGGCACCACCTTCCTCAGAAGGTCAAGGACACGGTGTATGAAGTCGCCGGTGTTGCCGCTCCACGGAGGTTCCGGGCGGCGACCGTCGTTGTCACCACTACGATGGCGCCGCCAATGTGGGCGACGACGGGCGGCGGGTCGGCGGCACCATGACCACGATCTCCACCACCACCAAAGACGGCTGGCCCGGCCGCCAACGTCGACAAGGCGTTGTTTCGTTTGTTGGTGGATGCTTTTGAGGTGCGAACGAGCTAGCTCTCCATTTTTCTCTCCAGTTTTGTCGGCCACAGAGAAGATGGTGCCCCCCCGCGTGCGGCGATGCACGGTACATATACCCTTGTAGGGTTTCCACTCGCAGTACCGATTCATTCTCTTGTAAGCCGCCGCATAAGCTTTGCAACCCGACTTTTGACAATAGTAAGAAGTGTTTGCTGGCTGGCTCCCGTGGTCTTTACTCTCCCGCATTGGGAGGGTTTTCCACGTTAAATCTTGTGTCTCCGCCGTGGTTTGATTGTGTTTCCTTCATCGTATTGGCGTCGCCGTTTATAATAAAAACCATGTATCTAAAAAAGGTAAAATATCTTATAGTTTAGAACGGAAACAGTATTAGACGTATGGTGAGCAGCAAATCGGTTGGAACCTTGATGACCTTGCACGGTTGAAAGCAAGTAGGAAGAGAAGGCGACGATGGGTTGTCATTAGATCGAGATTCAGTGGTTGATATTCACAATTTGGAATCTACAAAAGAAATAGGTGTATGGCTGAACATCTCCTTGCTCCAAACTAACTTCCCTTAGAACTAGAAACTAAGATCATTAATTAATCCGAAACATTGAATTTTGAAATAGATGAACGATTAATAAAAGACAGAAAAAAAGAAAGTACTCTGTTAAAACCCTCTCGTTCCCTATTTTATATGGATACATAAACTTAAAAGTTTCCAAACCTTCACCTATTCATCTTTTATTTATTTGCATATGTCTTTTCCCAATATTCCTAACACAACACGCCTAAAAACAAACATACGTGAGTTGCTATATATCTCTTTCACAAGAAAAATAACCAACGTTTGTTGCAACATGCTACACCTTTAGATCATCATCTAAGGGTGGAATTTGTCATCAACACTAGCACAATTTACCACAATAGACAATAAATAATTTTTTTTTACGGAAAAACAAAGACAAAAGAGGGTGGTGTCCTAGCACAAAGGACAAGATACAAATTTGAACAATTTTATCATAGCAAACAAAAGACAATAAATAATTTTTTTTATAAAAAACAAAGACAAAAGATGAAAACCTGCTGTGTCAGGCTCGCGTGCAGAGTCCCGGTCGCTGCCAGGCTCGCGTGCAGAGTCCCTTGATCGCAAGAAGCAGTTACAAAAATCTTTCGACCGAAGTATAGGAAATGTGGAAAAATAAATGAATGATGATGTACATTTCAACCTTCTAGAGACTGATTTATTTGTAGACAAGTTTTAAAATTAGAAATCTATTTATTTAAGGAAAGAGGGTACTAATTTTTTCTTGCCGGAACACAATTGTTAAGGCTCATGCATTATTCTTCAGCACGTGACAACATAGTACACGAATTCGAACCAATGTATGTAGACACAAGGTAGTTCATAGAGTATCTACTATATTTATATGAGAAACCCCACTGGGAGAATTCTTTAGACATGCGGGTATGACACATCAGCATCCCCATCTCCATCCTCTCTTCAGTTGCATCAACCGTCTATGGTTTCAGTCCATCTCCACCACTTCCCATTCCCATCTGCTGCGTACACGAAACTGAACAGCCATCATGGTTTCACTCCGTCTCCACCACTTCCCCTTCCCCTTCCCCTTCCCATCCCGTTGCTATTAAACTTGACCTTGCCTCGCCCAGTGTGCATAGGAGATGGAAGAGACGCAGGTCGGCAGGGGAATACCACGGGGATGAAGTGTACGTCGAGCCCAGTGCTCGCACGTCGGTGCAGCCTCTTGCTGCAGCCGTCTACAGGATGTCGCCCGCCGCATCTAGCAACTTGCTGCAGGAGGATCCATGGTGTGTCGTCCGCCGCTCGCCAAGCACAAGCCGTCAAGAAGCTTGGTTGGCCACCGCCACATGACGCCTGGAGCCTCGCCAGTTTGCAACCAACCGGATGCAGGAGCCACCTACATCGAATGCCTACCCGCCTCGCTAGATCGGGTAGAGATTGGAGAATCGATTACTTTTGGCAAGATATCCATGAAGGTGTCATGAGAAGGCCTAAGAAGCCCGCGTGCGTGTGTGGGTGAGTTGATGGGCCCTATGTCCTTTTTTTTTTTTTTTTTTTTTGCGTTTCAAAGGGAAGGAAAAGATTGCTGAAATAACCGAGAGACAAGCAAGCCTATCGAACGTGGATACAAGCCTAAGAAGCCCGCGCGCGTGTGTGGGTGAGTTGATGGGCCCTCTGTCCTGTTTTCTTTAGTTTTTTTTTTTTTTTTTTTTTTTGCATTTCAAAGGGAAGGAAAGAAAAGATTGCTGAAATAACCGAGAGACAAGCAAGCCAATCGAACGTGCATACAAGCCAGTTCTATCATTCCCTCTCATTTTGTTTTATTTCATTCATGCTTTTTAAAATTTAGTATTTAAATGTTGTTCAACAATCTATACAATGATACAAGATTTCCTGTAGCAACGTACCGCCCCCACTAAGTAGCTCACTAGATGTTTCATCTCTACATGCAAGGTGGTCATCGCCACTAAGTCCACGTCATCTCTTATTTGTTCCCCCCACATATTTTTTTTTCTCATGAATTATATTCTTTCTCTATACCCGTGGCAACGCGCGGAGAATCCACCTAGTATCATACCATAAAGAAGTCACCCTGACATGCCACACGATGCTAATTTGACGAATCCAGGGCCCCAAAGAGAGACAATGTCGTTGATATCGTCATTGTCGTAGAAGCCTGTGATGGGAGAAAACGAAGCGCAAAATCTTACAAAACAAATTAGGAGTTTAAATGGAAAGCAGCTAGGAACATTGATGTGAGAAAGTCATGGACCGAGGTAGTGTAAAAGAAAGGCCGCCTGAGGCATGGATGTGACATGTAAGAAATGAAATCTCAAAAAATCAGGACTTTAAATGGAAAGCCGCTAGGAACATTGATGTGAGAAAGTCATGGACCGAGGTGTTGTAAAGAAAGGCCGCCTGAGGCATGGATGTGACATGTAAGAAATGAAATTTAAAAAAAATTTGGACCATTTCTCGATTTGTGCGTGTCATCCTTGCGCAGGGACCATGCTAATCTTCTCTGTATTGTTCCAATTTTATCGGATGTCTCCAAAGAGACAATGTAGGTTCTGTCTCATGGGATTATAACTCGATCTTCCCTCCTTTATCCTGGAGATATGGTACTAAACGTTTAGCTGTCAAGCCTAATCCAATAAAAAAAGTTTCGTTATCCAGCGACCCCCTCTCGTGGGCCGGCCTTCCCATGTCGGCCCAATATGATGACGCAACGCTCGCGGGCCTTGACAATTGATCTATTCAAATTGATCTATGCACGACTTCTCCCACATAGCGCACCAATTATCTGTGTGTTTTTCAACGACGACAAATAGTAACCGTAGCAAGCAGACAGTAGGGGGGTGTTTGGCATGGCTCCAACTCTGGGTGGAGCTGCTCCACTCCAAAACTCCAGGTGGAGCCAGCTCCAGCTAGAGTTGGAGTTATGAAATTGGGGTGTTTGGCTAGCAACTCCAGAAATAGACTACACTGACATATGGGTCCCACTGGCAGTCTCACGATACAGCTTTCACTGCTGAACCGCACCATGGCCTTCGCCACACGGACCTGGCGCGCCGCCGTCGTTGGTGGTGGCTTCCGCCTCGTGCTCCGCCGCCGCGCGCCATGGCGGCTCAGGCCAGCCTGGCGGCTCTGCCATGGCCGCCCGGCGCAGGTCCGCAGTGCGGATGGGCGTGGTCCTGTCCCGGCGGGGAGGTGGGTGACGGGGCCGGCTTGTCGGGCCCTCCCGGCGTCGAGGAGGGTAAGCCCATGCTCGGGGCGAGGATGGCGACTTGAGGAAGATATCCATGGCGGCGCGAGAGCTTCTTCACATCTAGGGTTAGGGTGGAGGGCGGGGAGTGGAGAGGAAGGGAAGGAGAGGCGGGCAGGACGAGAGGGCAGCGGCGGCCGGCGTGGGCGAGCACGGGGCAGCGGGCGCCGGCGAGGTGGCCAGCGGCGGACGGGATCCCGCTGGCCCGGACATGCAGACGGGCGGCGTCGCCCCCTCGCGAAGTTCGCGAGAGAGAAGGAGCATGCGCGGTTCGGTCGAGGGATGTACGGGCGTGGGCTAGCTAAAAATAGAAAAAATAACGCTTGGACTGTGTAACGGATGGCAAGGCGGGTAATTTTGTTAGAACTCCATGTCCACGTCTATTTTGAAGGGTTCTGGAGCTGCGGGATAGGTGCTCCAAAACTCCAACCTCAATTGTACTACAGCTCTAGAGTTTTGGAGCTCCATGGAGTTTTGGAGCTGGGGTGTTTGGCTAGCTCCAACCAACTCCACCCTGGAGTTCGGCTCCGGAGCCATGCCAAACACCCCCTAGATCATAGGGAGTGCACGCGAGGCATAGATTTGTGATGGTTCCAACAAAGGGTGCCCATAAACACTATAGTAAGTGGATACTTTTGTTACTTTTGCGTAATATGAAGGGTTTCAGATGTGTTCATTTAATTGCAAGTTTTCCCGTATAAGTTCGCGAGCCCACTTAGTTGATGCTCACGACTATAGATGTACATGGGACCGGGCCGGCACGGCACGGGCGGGCCACGTCGGGCCGCGGGTCAGCCGGGCCGTGCCACCACCGTGCTACGGGCCGAGGCTGCGCCCATGGCCTGGTCCATGGGGCCATCGGGGCCGCCCGTTGGCACGGCTAGCATGAGAAGCACGGCGGCACGCTGCCTGCTCGCTGCTGCCTCGCGCCGCGCAGCCACGGCCACGCCGCGGCCTGCCTCGCGCTGCTCCGCGTCGATGCCGCGCCGCCGCGGCCTGCCTCGCGCTGCTCCGCGTCGATGCTGCCGCGCCGCCACGGCCTCGCGCTGCTGCCACGCCGCTGCGGTCCCACCGCCGTTGCTGCCTCTCGCGCCGCGCGCTGGCCGCTGCTGCCGGGATGCCGAACGAAGATGCAGTACACAACAATACAACATTAGCTTTCCTGGCTATTAGCTTGCAAGGCAGCGGATGGCAGTGGACTTTTCTATCTGAGCAGAGTTTGGTTAGCAGGCCGGTGCCACCAACGTGCTAGTAGGCCAGAGGCGTTTGCAGGCCGATGGGCCAAAGTGTGTTAGCTGTTAGCAGGCGGTTTTGATAAAAAAGACATGGCAGCATGGCGGGCGGACCAGTCCCGTGCCACGGGGACGAGCCTGCGGCCCATGGCCCGGTCCGTTCATCGGGCTGTGCCGCCCGTGGCCCACTCATCTCGGGCGAACCGTG
Organism: Hyparrhenia diplandra; assembly: GCA_015847255.1. Taxonomy (NCBI): domain Eukaryota; kingdom Viridiplantae; phylum Streptophyta; class Magnoliopsida; order Poales; family Poaceae; genus Hyparrhenia; species Hyparrhenia diplandra. Next base: position 112,377 of record JADLZK010011321.1, read on the forward strand.
CCTCGGACCGGGCCGCGGGCTTCGGGCCAAATATACATCTTTACTCACGACCACCGCAACGAGCGGTCCGCTAAGCCCTGGAGGTGAGGGTGATTTCCTCCTCTGTTCTTGTATTGGGCTACATCTTTCTGCTTGGGCATCCCTGCATAGTGAGCCTTGAGCTCCAGCACGTCATGTCGAGTTTGAATTGGTCTGTTGATCAAGTGTAACCACTTGATTGTGTGATTGTTGCTAAAAATAAACTTGATTGTGTGATTGCAAGTTTGCAACCAAGAATGTCGTCGTCGTCCCTCTTAGCCTTTCTCTCTCATCTAAGTGATCGTTATTAGATTGTATAAAAGAAAGTGGAGCGAGGTCTTGTTTGATTCCTTTAGTCACTAGACTAGATTGTAAAAGAAGTGGAGCGAGGCCTTGTGTTGGGACTTGGCATTTTTCTATGGGCCAAGCCCACTAGAAGAGGCCCAAGTAGAGCTACTGAGAGTAAATTGTAAAATTGACTCCCACCAGGGAGTCGCATGTAAATCTCCATTCCTTATATATATATATAGAGTGCCATGGGCAGGGGGGGCTCTTTGGCTCTCCCCCCCTCACATGCATAATCCAAACCCTAACTACACTATCTCCTCTCACTCCTCTCCATGTTCGGAACGCCTAGTTTCCAACATTGGCGCCCACCGTGCTCGGCACGAAAATTTTTTGGAGAGCTGAGAGTGAGAACCTTCGTCAGAAAACCTTCTCCTTCGTCGAGGAGACCTTATCCTTCGTCGTGGAAAGCTCCTCCACCCCCGTCGCGGAGACGTCCTCCTTCATCAGGGAGACCTTCTCCTTCATCGTGGAAAACTCCTCCATCTCCGTCGCGGAAACCTCCTCCTTCGTCGTGGAAAGCAGTCATATCCTTTACGAATTAAATAGCTCCTCTTTAGTTAAAAAAAAGGGAGTTGCTATATCTCTTTCACAAGAAATTTAACCATCATTTCTTGCAACAACATGGACCCTAGGATTATCATCCAAGGGTGGGACTAGTCATCAGATTGATTGACTTGACAATTGACAACGGACAGGGGAGCTTCTTAACAGGCCCGCATTCAGTAACGGGTATCACATCTAACCCGTTAACCCAGTATGCAACCATTGGACCAGTTAACCCATTAACCCCAGATCTCTATTGTGCTCTGTACGATCTGTCTTCATCTTCGCGCTGTGACTGATCGATCTGAGAAGGAAGGAATATTGCCCACCCTGAGGCACCAAAAGGACAGAAAAGAAAAAAGCCAGCCACAGATCTTATTGCTGGTACTGTTACAACTAAACGACCAGGATGATGATGTGTGTGCGTCTTCAGTTGTGCTGCGCGCACGCAAAACAAAAAATAACACACATACAGTTACACCTCCTTTGATTCATGAGATGGGAGGGTCCTTATGCAGATCCTCGAGCACATTCTGAATCCTCTTTGACGCCATCTTCCCCTTCCTGTGCCATCCTATTTCCATAAAAAACACAAAAGAAACTACCGGTAAAAGCTTTGCCATGAAAAGCTAGCTAGGCTTAGGGCATACCAATGAAAGAAAACTTAAACTGACACCAACTGAGGAGATACAACATGACATACTTTAGAAAGCTAAAAAATGAAATTAAGAATTGAAATTGTAAAACAGAGGTGAGCCAACTATTTGTGAACGTCGACGATGCCAAGAATTTCAACCCTACTACCGTGCAGTAACTAAGCAAAATTTGGTGGCCAATGACCACCTGCAGCCAGCAGCAACTAAGCACATAACACAATTCCTGTAGCGGTTAGATAGATGGAGTAAAACTGAACTCTAATAGCAGAACAAAGAGACTGAAGAGTACACAAAACTGCAGTTCCTGTAGTTGCAATCCCATGAGCCCTCTAGACTGATTTATGAGATGTGAAGCAAAATATAGGTAGCCAGTGTCAATTATTGCACAACACCATAGACATATGAAATAGTGCACAACACACACAGATACCGGGAGATCGATAATGTCATGAGACTCACTTTTTGCAATGGATATCTGCTGAATATGTGGAACAAGAAGCCCGAGCAAAGCTGCTGCTACTAATACTCAATGTCAAGCACAATAGCTGTTGGAAACGAAGGAAGAAAATAAGCAAGGTCATTACGATTGCATATTAACATCAGCACACCTAATTATAACTCAATTAATTAAAACTAAATTACTGAACCTCACAACTCATATCCACCCCACCGCTCAAGCACTAACCCAACACAAAATGGTTATTACTCTAGGTTGTCCAAAAATTTCTTGGTACAGTTCTATATCAAAAGTAGGCAAGCATGTGAATCTGTGAATATGAGGTCATTCAGAAGCACGTGCACTAAATCTGACACATACATACCTAGGGGTATGGTTTCAAAATGCAAAGATACAAAGAAGGACACCCATGAGAGGCGCCCTATTAAACTAGGGTTCAAGCACATCTATCTAATGAACTAAAATATAATGAACTATGACTGGAATTCAGCACTTATACTTTCTACTTACATAATTGGCACAAAGGTTGCCATTGGCAGCATCCCCACGGACCCCACCCATATATGAACAGAACCGCACTATATGATTCCACTCGGTTGCTACTGTCAATGCTTGTCGTCTTTGTCCTTTGTCTGATATGTAGTCATCTTCATGTTGAGGGCCACAACTGAACACAGATGCAATGTAGGATCAGTAGGAATCAAAATTCCATATAGTCATCACTAAAATTGCAGTTAACTAATTTTGCAATCTATACTACAACAGTTTGCAATTCAGACTATAACAGTCTACAATTCAGCATCCCAGTGAGGGATATCCTAAGACTTTTGTATACATGCATAGTTAGATCAGTTATTAAACTCATATAGAAGCCAAGACAAGGCAAACTACAATGGAAATCAAAGCCGGTGCTCCTCATGAGTCAATTAGCAGCAGCAAAGATGAAACAACATGAGCAGGTGCTATTGGGACTCACTAATAACATGCAGGTCCATTTGAATGCCTAGAAGCTCAAAAACCTGAAACCCATCCAGTTAAGCACATAAACTGGTTCCTGAAAAGAGACAAAGCACAATATAGGATCAGTATCATGTTGAGGGCCACAACTGAACACAAATGCAATGTAGGATCAGTAGCAATCAAAATTTCAGATACCCATCACTAAAATTGCAGTTAACTATATTTCCAATTTACACTATTACAATGTGCACTCAGTAGGCATTCCTAACAGCATAGCATATTTGTTTCAAGTAAGAAATGATACAAATTGATTGCACCCGATGACTAAATTAGCAGCAGGAAGCTCAACAAAAAATCAGCAGGTGCTAGTGGTACTCACTAATGACAGCAAGCTCCATTTCAATCTCCACAACATAGAAAGCACCAGCCTCAGTCCAAGGAATCTGTACCATGACAAACAACAACACAACAAGGCCTCAGCTCTAAAGTTAGGTGCTTATAGTCATAAAACAATGCTTGGCTGCTAGAAAAAGAAAATGTAGCATTGTACAATCAACAACAGTTACTAGCACAAAGGACAAAATACAAGATAACGACAGTGGGTAGAGAACAATACAAGGGGCATGACAAGCGACTATACAACACAATCAACAAAAAAATACAATACAAAGTACAAGACAAGCGACAATCCAAACACAATTCGCAGGTCCCTGTGATGACTTCGCGTCTCGGCCTCGAGGGCCTAACGGCCCACTCGGCCTCGAAGCGAAAGTGTTACTTTCAAAAGGCGCCTTCAGCGCAAGGTTTATATAGGGAATCAAGCGATGTCATTTTGTACTTTGTTGTCTTATATCGCAGAGTCCCTGCTTCTGTACTATCAGGTCCTGTATCGCAGGGATTCTGCGATGTCTTTGCTCCACGTCCTCGAGGGCCTAGCGGCCCACTCGGCGTTAAAGCGAATGGCTTACATTCGCTAATGCGCCTCCGGCGCTAAGTTCATATACGGATTCTGTACATCCTAACCACCAGCAGCCCCTCCAACTAATCTAGCCGAGCACCATCCCTCAAAGCATTTGAACCCAATGTACAAGACATCAGGAAAACGTGTCTCCATTCTCAACGAAAGCTAGAATTAGCGTAGCTCCTTTTTCTGAAATCACAAACACATGGAGGACAGAGGAGTTCCTACACCTCACCACAGTGGACATGAGACCTACAAAAATCGCCAAAAATCCCTACCAGAAATAGCGGCGCTAGCTCAGCGCTCGTCGCTAGTCGTCTATAGAGGCTGCTAAGAAGACAACATCCATGGGTTGGACCGCGAGGCCGTGGACAAGCCAAGTACATGCACAGATTGCCCCCGAACGCTCTCGCAGTCACGCCGCCGCAGATCACCCCACGCTCTCGCCTACCCGCTGCCACAATACCACTCACCATTCCCCCATTCCGTCGAATACCCCCATAACACAAGACAAATCCCCACCCGACAAATTTCTTAATTGTCATCTAACTTACTTAATTGTCTGAGCTAACAGCTACCACAGATTGTAACCAGGTTTGAAAATAATGAAACTAGTTACCATTTGACAAATTTCATGTTATTGCCATTGAATGTTCAAAGAAACTAGTTAGGTCTTTGCTAATCAATGTAACTTTTATATGTAGATTTTGCTTTGGCAAGAGATTGAACTCGTTACTACAATTGATTCAAATATTGTCCTAGCACAGAAAACAAGAGACAATAAACAATTTTTTTTTCTATGAAAAACAGATATTGCACAAGTCATATACTGTAATTGCAGTATTTCCAATTTGCAATTTACTCCTAATAAAAGTGCAATAAAGGCAAAACTATTAACCGATCCAAAACAGGACTTGCATGCATTTTCAGTCAAGTTTCAAAGTATCTTGTATAGTATGGCCTGCATTGCAACCTCAAAGAAGAATATAACCCCAACGTTGGACTAAAAGTAGACGTTCTCAGCATACTTAACTAAGCGAGTGTGCACGACAAATCAAACCTAAGTAGATCTCTGTGCATTAACATAGTTTGATATTGGTAAAATAATAAGGAAAACCAAATAGTAGAAAAGTTATATATAAAGACTGGAGATTGCACATATTATACACCATAATTGCAGTATTTGAGGTGTGTAATTTACTACTTATAAATGTGCAATCAGTAAAATGGTACTTGCACATAGAAGAATAGAATAAAATCATAGTTCAGTACAGTCTGAGTAGAAATTCAACGAAGGTTTTTTTCTATGGAAAAACAAAGACAAAAGAGGCTCCTAGCACCAATTAGCAGGATACAATTTTTTTATATCAATGGACAAAGACAAAAATACGACTGCTGATTTAACTTCCACATATTGCATATGCGCAAAACTATAATTGCACTAATATGTACTTGCAATTTATGATATTGCTAATTGCAATAAGTTAACTTAATGTTTTTTGTTTGGTTTTCATGAACAAGAGAAAAAAAAAAAAGGAGCAAAGGAGACCAAAGATGGCAAAGAAGTTGGTCTTTTGGTTATGGATAGATAGGATGAAGTTAGACCTTGAAAATAGGTAAGGCAAAGATAGTGGATTGCATTATTAGCTACTGTTTTATTGATTGGACAATGTAGGTTTAGGCTCCACAAACAAGATCAAAACCATAAGCCATCACATTGCTCAGAAAATGTTAGGGCTCTGCATTTGAAAGAACATAAAGTATCTTGCATTCATTCGATCACGAGAAAGAATGATAAAAGAGACTGACCTAGCAAGGCTGCATGCCAAGGATGCTTATAACAACACTTATGGCCTTATCAGCACCACCTGGAAAAAAAAACTTCAGGGAATCACCTAATGTTTTTCAATCTAAAATCGAAAAACAAATAACTTAACAAGCACGTACAACCAAATTATTTGCAGTTAATTAACTGAATGTTTTTAAGATAGCCAACACAAATTGCATATGCTAAGCAGCGTCAGCCCACAACATGTGGAACCTACAAACACCATAAGCCGTGTAGGCTCAGCTTCAATAAAAAAAGAAGCACAGTCGCACCCCAATGTCAAACTAAAACATGAACAAGCACTGCACACAAAACCTGATTATATAGATTAGCATTGCTAAAATTACCTGGCCAGTATCAATGGGAGCAGAGTTGTTACCTTCTAAGTTGATATCAAAATCATTGTCATTGTCACCATTTATAGATTCACCATCAGAAATGAAATCGTCATCCTCCATGGATATCTAAAAATATGAAATTTCTATTATGAAAGTATACTACGTGTAGTGCCATGCTAACTGAAATTTTGGACAACTCGAGAGTAAACTAAAATGTAGTGTAGTGACAGTTCATATGTCAACATAATTCTATTTTAATTGTTGTGCATGTGTTCCTAACTATCAACCCAGTACTCATTCATACATGAGTGGTACAGAACTACATGCCTTAACATATGCGAAAAGGGACAAAGAGATGGCTTCTGTTTGGCAAGGATTAATATTCTGACAGATCGACTAGTTCTAAGTAGTGTATAAAGTTTTTTTTTTAAAAAAAAAGAGGACCAAAGTTTCTGACATAATAATTGCTAGTAGCAATTCACTGATGAAAGAACAAAGCTACAGACCAATCAAAATCTCAAGGCTAAAAGCAACCACGGGTTGCTGCACTTGCCACACAAAAGTTAATTAGAAGACAATTTAGTGGAGACTGTACTGCACATACCCCTGTAGATGTGCTTCAACCTCCATTCAGATCCATGTAGGCTCTTTGTGATGATCTCTTGGGTTGGGGTCGACATCCACACCCGGATTATTAGCAATAAAATAAACCTAAGATTTTCCATTGATGTACCACAAGAATTATTTAAGAACATGAGAATTATGCATACCAGTGGTGGGAGGCATTCGTTTGCATGACACCAAAGAATGGATAAGTAGTAGAAGCATCAGGAAAGAGATAGTGAACTACTAATTTGGAGTCCTAAATGAAAGGTAAATTTGGAGTCCTAAATGAAAGGTAAATACCACATATACCATTCAACTAATATGAACAAATGTTCTAAACTAATCTGAACAAATATTCAGTGTAACAGCCCCAACCAATATAACAGCAACAAAAAAAGAACAAGGTTTGCTAACTGAATATATCAATCTCATAATCTAAGCACATCTGATAAGACTAATTAAAGGGATACAACAAAGGGGGACAATAAGGATGAAATAATGAATCAAAGCAAATAATACACGAGAGCTGATTTAGCGACATACCAGATTATTTTATCAACAAGCAAGATGAACGTATCCTGCTACTACATGCATATCGGTACTAGTATATTAGCTTTACTGCTTGGAGAAACATTATAATACTCAGATCCAGAACAGCCAAAAACACACGCTCGCCGTAGCCCCCATTTCCCCGGCTGACCAAAAAAAGTAGAGAAGAGAACAAAACAAATTTCGGACTCAGATTCGGTGACATTGCTATAGCATGTCAAGCCGTGACATTCCTTCCATCTGAGCCATCCAAACTCAATCCGATGGCTACCAACGTATCTCACCCTTCTCTCCCCGTGGTGCTTCCTGCATGTGTCACTCAGATGGGCCCACGCGCAGCATCAGCACCTGCATGTGTCACTCAGATGGAAGCCATCGGATTGAGTTTGGATGGCTCAGATGAAGGAATGTCACGGCTTGACATGCTATAGCAATGTCACCGAATCTGAGTCCACAAATTTCATATCAGAGACGAAACCACATGCTCTACGGCATCGCATCTAGAAATAGGAGAAAACTGACCAACGGAAGCGAATTCGACGGCGGTGGGGCTCGCGTGCGTTGCCCCCATCGACCAAAAATAGCAGAGATGAGAACAGAACAAATTTCAGATCGGAGATGACAACCACATCATCTACCGCGTCTCATCTAGAAATGGGAGAAAAATTGACGGACTGGGGTGAATTCGCCAAGAGACACGGCTCCGCATGCGGTTCGCCGTCCGTAGAGACGGGCCTGGATGAGATGCGGGGGAGACGAATGCCACTCCATGCGCAGAGGCGGCCAGGAGCCGGAGGAGTAGCCAGATCTGAGATTGGGTCAGAGAGTGGGAGGTAAGAGCTCGAGAGCAATGGCTGCTCAACACTGGAATAGGGCGGCGGCGTTAGCGGGTGCTCCGCAATTATGAACCCGATAAGAATGACGGACCCGACAAACAGACCTCCGTCGCCTCCGGTCGCGTCGCCTCAGCGCGTGACACATGTCGCAAGAGATGGATTAAAGATTTCTTTCAACAGATCTATAGGAAAAGTGTAAAAAAAACAAAAAAAATTAGCACCATTAAAGACCTCCTTGCTAGCTAACCACCAGGTCTCGCAAGCTCTTTTGTTAAATGCATGCAGGCCAATCTATCACATACTCCCTCCGTCCCTTTTTAGATGTCACTATGGGGTGCGTGCCGGTCAAACTTTCTCAACTTTGACTAGGTTTGTAGAAAATACGTGTAACATTTATATCTTCAGATAAATTTATTAAAAAACGAGACTTAAAGATCTTTTCAATGATACTAATTACTTAGCATAAATATTTATATATTTTAATATATAATTGTCGGTAGTTTGAAAACGTTGACTTCTCGGGAGGCGAGAATGACATCTATTTAGGGACGGAGGGAGTATGTCTGACCATCCGACATTGGGAACAGTCCAAGGGCAACGGCCCACGCTCCTGCGATGGTCCAGTCCACGCAAATCTCCGCTTCACATTTTTGACCCATCGATCATCATGCCGAAGGTCAAAACAGCCAAAGCAATCCTTTGACCATCTTTACTATTATGGAAAAGAAAAATTTTCAGGATGACAAGTGCAGTTCCCCATAGCTATCGGAAAAAAACACTATGCGTGCGATGCCTCTAGCACCAGCTAAGGCGCGCCGCCAAGCCCAGCGCAAGTTTGAGGATTTTTCACTGATCTAACCTCCGCTTGGACATTGGAACCTCCGCTCCGCTAAACTTTTGTCAAGTCGCATCTTGGTCATGGGAACCTCTCAATGAGACGGCCTCCCCCTAGCTCCATTCTTTTGCAAGAGGCAATACTATTTCTGGCTACTTCTCTCGCGGAGATGCATGACACACAACTCCATGAAGGTTCGACGTAAAATCTCTCCAAGTTAATTATAGTATATTTATGTTGCTATGCTAACAGAATGCAACTGAAGTGAGTCTCTGTATGCTCTCTTAGCCTATAAACCTTTGCTCAAGAAAATAAATTTTGAGACTTTCATGAACATACCTCCGTATAAAAAAAATATAAAAAATCCATGCACATGATTTGTTGTACCCTACCATCGCTTGCTAAAAATAAAAAGCACCACCCAAGCACCAAGCCTGGGACCTACATCATGCATCTTCTTTACGTATTACTAACCAAAAGGGATGCAAGTTTTTTTTTCCTGTGTCATATATACAGAATAATTGCTAAGACCATTTGAGCACCAAAAGCTAGAAACCTCTCCGATGGCGGAGGTTCTCACCATATGTTGTTGATGGTAGAGGTTTTCAAAAACATAATGGATTTTTGGCCCATATGTTGGTGGCGGAGGTCCTCACTCTCCTGAACTTGCATTTGGCCCCTTGTGAAATACAAGTACAATTATTACTCATCGTGAGTGCATGACTTGAGAATGTCTTTTGTAGGAACTTGTCTCTCTCAACTGAGGTAACAATAACACCCCGAGAACACTACATTTATTTATTTATGGTGTTTTCTCACTTGCTTATAAATTCTTACAAGCTATTAATACCTAAAGATTTTACTCTTGTGATTTATTTTGTCACAATATTCTTGAACTAACCTTAGCCAATCAAGGCAAGAATTAACCTTCGCGTACACCTGGTCACCAATGTGACGAAATTGTTGCAGCCTCGACTGCATAAAAAACATGGCCTGAGTGGCTACACATGCTAATCATAACCGGCAAGCATAAAATACATTTTTAAACCTCCTCTTTGTTACTAACATGCAGGTCACCACCGCTGTAAGTATCTCTTACCCTCCAAGGTAACCCTCTAAAATAAATATTTTATTATTATATACTTGTTTCCCTTTCCAAGCCAAGCTATTAGTAAATATCATTGTGCTAGATGTTCTCATTATGTGTTCAGTCAATGTTCCCTTCGCAATATATCTCAGCAATCCTAAGTTACCTTCCCCAGTTATCAGGCTTTACCTTCACTCAGCAAAATTCATCAGTGTTGGTTTCTCAGCAACCTCCGTCAGTCACCAGACTTCATTATCAGTCAGTGGAATTCATCAGTGTTGGTTTCTTAGCAACCTCCATCAGTCGCCAGACTTCATCATCAGTCAGTGGAACTCATCAGTGTTGGTTTCTCAGCAACCTCAGTCAGTCATGGGCTTCATCAACTGTCAGCAGAATTCATCTATTGTTGGTTTTCAGCAACCTCCGTCAAATTATTGGGTTTTCTCATTTGTCGCCAGATCTCATTTATCATTGGTTTTCAGCAACCTTCGCTAGTCATCAACTCAGCACAGTTTATCAACAGGCTTTATAAATTGGAAACCTTCATCACTCAGCAACCTTTAGTTAGCAACCTCTATCAAAATCAACCTCCGACAAACACTCAACTCTCTAACACAGAAATGTGCACGTCTTTTTTGCAGGTCGCATCGCTTGATTTTTCTTATAGCATGAATCAATACAACGACTCTTGCACTAACCTTCACAGGAAACCAAGCTTTTGCTTTTCAATACTACAAACCACACACTTAACCATGCAGGTTCTTGGCCAGCAGCCTAGATCTTATCTGAACTAACCTCCGCAGGGAGCTGATACTTCTTTCTGTTAAATGTTTCAAGTCATATCTATAACCATGCAGGTCCTTGAATGGCAGCATTCACTAGCTACCTAAATTACAACCTTCTCTTTTGAGAACAATATTTCTGATATACAAAGCTTATCTTTTGTTCAGCTATAACCATTGCTTTTGCAAGGTGTATGAAATATTTACTCCCTTTTTAATATTCTCATGGTTTACGAAAGAAAAAAAAACAGTCGAAAGTGGCTAGCAACAGAGCCACGTAATTCGACAAGCAAAACAAACCGATAGGAGGACCTCCCTAGGCTAGAGCGCGGAGACTCTAACCTAGGGACGACCTCTAAAGCTTATACCTCCGCGCAAACTCCCAAATCCTGGAAAAAGTCCTGAAAAAAGACCTTTCAAGTAAAGGCATCAGGCACCAGGTCGTGAAGCTAATACCTTTGCGCTAGCCCCACTTATCACATATAAATGACTAATCATCTTTTGCAGCAAATGGAAAAGCCAGCATGTCTTTCTGAGTGTCGAAAGACTTGCTAGCAAGTCGATATTCGACGAAGATATAACGCTAAGTTGAAGTCCCTAAAAAATGCAGGAGGTTAACTTAGGTGCATCTTCACGCGACTTCTCCGGCCATTAGTTCGTGATAGCGGTCTCAACCTTGGCATCGCCTCCGCCAACGTCTTTGGCATGGTTCGCTGCATCAACACCTCCGCCAACGTCTTTGGCAAGGGGGGCTTCATCAACACCTCCGCCAACGTCTTCGGCACGGGGGGCTACAACAACACCTCCGCCAACGTCTTGCACGCGGGGGCTACAACAACACCTCCGCCAACATCTTCGGCATGGGGGCTTCATCAACACCTCCGCCAACGTCTTTGGCACGGGGGGCTACAACAACACCTCCGCCAACGTCTTCGGCACGGGGGGTTTCATCAACACCTCCACCAACCTCTTCGGCATGGGGGGCTTCATCAACACCTCCGTCAACATCTTCGGCATGGGGGGCTTCATCAACACCTCCGCCAACATCTTCGCACGGCGAACTTCATCAACACCTCCGCCATCCTCTTCGGCATGGGGGCTTGATCAACACGTCCGCTAGCGTCTTCGGCGCGGGGGCTTCATTGACACCTCCGCCAACACTTCAGCAAGAGGGGCTTCTTCGACATCTTCGTCACCAGCAAAACAGCCCACGAACCTCTGCCAACACTCCAGCGAGATGGGCTCACCAACAACTTCGGCTTCGACATCTACTTCCACTACCATGACTAGATCGACTACTTCAAGCGTGGATGATGATTCACTCACAAGCTCCGGCCAAGGGGGGGCTAGAGGAGTACACCGAAGCGAGAAGGTTTTTGCCCGGTGCTCGTGAGCGAAAAAGTTCAAGAAGATCTCCGCGCAGAGAAGAGTTGCGAGAGACGCACAAAGAAGAAGAGTTCGAGAAGATCTCCACCCAAGAAGATCTCCGCCAAAGAAGATCTCCGTGCATGGAAGTGTTGGAGAAGATCCGTAAAGAAAAGCTGGAGAAGATCGCGAAAGACCTACGTGTCGAGTAGGAAGAGGTTTTAAAATTGGCGATGAAGTCATCCAAAAGCCGAAGGCACTTGGAGCTAGAAGCTTGAAGACTTAGAACATATGGAAGATAAGAGTCGTGCATGTGCTCTTTTCTCCATGCCCTTTTTTTCCACTGGGTTTTTGGGATGGAGTTTTTAGCGAGGCATGCACGAGTGGATGTGAAGGGCAACCCTTCACAACCAAGGTCCAAGATCTATTGCGCCTCTCCTAGTTTAAACATCTACTAGGTCATGTGCCATAACCTAGTAGATGGGGGGCTACTGTTGGGACTTGGCATTTTTCTATGGGCCAAGCCCACTAGAAGAGGCCCAAGTAGAGCTATTGAGAGTAAATTGTAAAATTGACCCCCACCAGGGAGTCGCATGTAAATCTCCATTCCTTATATATATATATAGAGTGCCATGGGCGGGGGGGCCTCACATGCATAATCCAAACCCTAACTACACTATCTCCTCTCACTCCTCTCCATGTTCGGAACGCCTAGTTTCCAACACCTTGTTTTATATTCCTGTAGTCACTAGGCTAGTTAGTCACCCCCTTACTAAAGCATTTTCTACTATAGTGGAAGTCATTCCAAGAACTTTAGATAGTCAAATAATCTCAAGTTTGATTAAAATTATCGAGAGAATTATAAAGATTTGTGGCATCGCCTAGGCATACTATGATATAAGTAATGAAGAATCTAACGATATTTAGTTGGCATCCTAAATGTTACAATCTTTTTTTTTTTAGGAAACTAAATGTTACAATCTTTTCATATAAGTTTGGTTAAACTTGAGATACTTGACTTTTTAAAATTTGTGGAAGGACTTAAAATTTGGGATGAAGGGTGGTCGATATTAGATTTTTCGGTGAAAAGTAATCCTCACTATACCAACTTCATCAACCTCTTTGTCTCACTTTGTTTTAGCTCTCTGCCATGATGACTAGGAATCCATCTCGCACCTCTTTTCGTCTATGTCCTGGACGCATAGCTCTAGAACATAGCTCTTCAATAGCGCAATTATTGTAACCCAGAACACAATTTCTAGCTTCACCGTCAAGCCGGTGCCCTCTATCGTGTGTTTCATGTTAGCCTAGAAGCATCTCTCTTACACGGGTGTAATGTTTCTCACTTCTCTTAATGAAAAATGTGCTAATCATGATTTTGAAAAAAAAAAAAAAAAAAACCCGACTGGAATCCATGGCAGTTTAATGCGGTGCGATCCCTGAGCTCAAAGATGACAACATGAGCAGAGGTGGTGTGGTGGTGGACTGGTGGTGGTGCAGAGGTGAGTGACATACTTGCGTGACCAAGCCCGCGCTTCCAAGGGCCACATGTCAGCGGGTGAAAACCCCGAGAGCAGTCACTGACAGATGGGCCTCCCGAGAAATATCTTTGACCTGTCTGGCAGTTGATGGCTCCCGGAGGAGGCTCGCCCATGCGGCGGCAGCCCACGGCCACCGGTGATCCCACCCATCTTTCCCTGCATCAGGCCCCGCCCAACCAACCGCGCAGCCGTTTCGTTGAGTTCCGAGGTGGAGACTAGTCAGCCGGCCGGCCTTCGGCTCTCTCTGAAAGCCGCCGCTCCGCGCCCGCGCGACACAGTCACACACGCGCCGCGCGGCTCGACACGCGTCCCGTGCCGGCACCGCGCGTGTCGACCGCCGGCGCACACCACGTACGGGCGTCCATCCAGCGTCGACGTTGGCACAGGCAGAGGCAGCAGCCGCCGCCACGGCGACCGGCTGTCTAGCTAGCTCCAGGTGCGTGCGTCGAGACGGGGCCGCCGTTTACGTGCGTGACATCACCAGCGCTGCCATGCTGCCGTGCACCACGTATAGTCCGTGTATGCCCTCGATCGGGCGGCTAGCGGCGGCAGCCTGCAGGGCATGGGTCAAAACGCAGCGGAGATGGCTCCTGAGCAATTGGAGGGCTGTCAGTGTGTGTAGATCTGTAGCGTGCATCTCGAATGGATCCATAGTTTTCTTAATCTGAGCAGAAGAGGAATATACTACGTACTATACCATACGGAAGCTGGTGCCGTGCATCGGGAGTCGGTGTACGGTGGACTAGTTCAAGAATAAGACCTTTTGGTATATATTTGCGCTTCTGGAGTACTATGCAGGTTACACGTACGTCAATTGTATAGTTCAACCTTTAAGAGCTCTACTAGTATAGATGAAACAAAAACGAGATTCAAAGAGAGGAATCCGTGGTCAAATATGCCGGTTTGTATATATGGCTTTGGGTAAACCTTCAGTTCTCCTGGAAGGTCAAACGAGATTGGGCACAGAGGCATACTCCGTCCGCTATGACGTTTTTTATGTCCGCCATTTGACTTATTTAGTTTTTTAAAATATTCGGGAAAAGTTAAAAAAAATACAATATACAAAACTTGAAAACGAAGTCAAATTAGAAACGTTACAAATTCTTATGTAAAACTCATAACACTAGTAACGAAAAACTTTTACATGATGGACATTTCAGATTTTGCGTGGCGGGCATTGTAGCTCGTCACCCAGCTAATGTCACGGTAAATCACGACGCTCCCAGTGGCGGGCACTGTAGCCCGTCACCCAGCTAATGTCACGGTAAATCACAACCCTCCCCGTTGCCCGCCACGGTAAAAGGATTACCCGTGGCAGGCACATTAGGATGCCCGCCACGGTAAATGGTTTCAAAAAAATAAAAAAGCAAAACCCTAGACAGGCCCGCCGAGCACATCCATGGTCCCATCGAGCCCATCTAGGGTAGCACCGCCGCATCGCCACCACCGCAGGAGCCGGATACACGTCGTGGGAGCAGAGAGCCGACGACCCACTGGGAGAACGCCCTAGCGAGCGGATCCGCCGCCATGGAGCTCGCTTGACCTCCACCTTGCGGGATCCGCCGCCGGGCCGTCAAGAGGCCAACCCTCGCTGGATCTGCTTGTGAAGAGAAGGTAAGCGAGATGGAGAGGAGAAAAAAAGGAGGTCTTTGGGGAGGAGGAGACACTGGTGGCCGCCGGATCTCCACCGTCGCCGTCTCCGAGGCTCCGGGCACGGAGATCCGCCCGAGGAGAGGACGCCGCTCCGCCGTCGTCCCCCACACGCCGCGGTCCACGCACGCCCGCCGTCCCCCTCGCCGAGCCGGATCCGTGCCGGATGCGCGTGGCGGGCACCGTGGTGGACGTCCTCGACAATGATGACCGGTCGCGCTGGAGATGACCGGGTGCCGGGAGAGTGGACGGGAGCACCCCACGCCGGCGTGGGGCTGGGAGAGGAGGGGCGCGGGCGGTGGGAGGAGGGTAAGGAGCCGTGGTCGTGCTTTGCACCGGGCGGTTGGGAACGACGCGTGGGGAGGGAGGGTCGGGCACGGCGTGTGGGGAGGGGAAGTGAGGAGGAGAGGGCGTGTGCGGCTGTGCGAGTGAGGAGGAGGGGACTGAGGGAGTGGGAAAACCTAAGTCGCCGAGTTTATATGAACCACGGTTATCGGGCCTCACCCTGGGCCATTTGGGCCTCTGCTTGTATGTGGCGGGCACCACGGAAAAATTGATTTTAACATGACAGGCACGTTAGGATGCTCGCCACGGTTAATAGATATTTATCGTGGCGGGCGTTTTTATGTTGCCCGTCACGGAAATCAATTTTCCGTGGCGGGCACATTTGCCTGTCACGGTAAATGAAAAAAGTGCCCGCCACGGTTAATCGGGGCATTAAGCGTGACGGGCAAAAGAATCGCCCGTCCACGGTTAATATTTTGGGGTGTCTCGCAAAATCAACATGGTACTAGTGTAATTCACAATAATTTATTTTTGAATCTATCAATTTTTGGCTAATTTACATAATCAATCTTTGAAAATGTCTTATTCATATTCATCACCATAGGTTATGTTACATTTTTAGGCTTGTACTAAAGACATATAGTAATTACTGGTAATGTTTTCAATTAGTAGGTTGTGTCTTGTATTTAGTACATGAGATCGAGGAAGCATGATCAATTAGTCATATATATCAAACTCTTCATCTATGCAGTATACAGTGTGGATTGCAACAAAAGTAAAAGAAAAGGAATGTAGGGATTGATATGCCCTCTCTACGAACGTACGACTAGTCATTTAGTTCAATGCTATCATACATAAAACTTATTAGACCGGCTTATTACCCATGGTATAATGTTTTTCTCTCACAATAAAAACAGTATCGGTCAGCTTATGAGCCCTGTGTGCTTGTTGGGCAGACACTATTTATAGAAATATTCCTATGTTAGGCTAATGAGATATATCAGGCTTAACCACTTATAGGACACCATCAATATAGTAAAATTCAGGTGTTGGATCTTACTCCCTCCATTCCAAAATGTAAGTGATGCCAAGAATCTTGGATAGTCAAAATATTTCAAGTTTGAACAAAATTATAGTTAGAATTAAAAAAATTATGACATCTAATAGGTTACTAAGAAAATATAATTAACGGTTAGTTGACATCTTAAATTTTATTTATCTTATCATATATATTTGGTCAAACTTGAGATGCTTTGACTTTTCAATATTTTTGAAGTGAGACTTACAATTTGAGACGAAGGGAGTAGATGCCATCTCATCTTATTAGCCCAAGTAAAATGTTTTTATTGATATATCTTTGACGCATTCTGATGCGCAGACAGCTTAGCTTTCCTCACACTAACCCTTCCATTTTCGTCCATATTTGGTATAACGAACTTTTTTTTTTTTTTTTTTTTTTTTTTTTTTTTTTCTAATGAACAGCTTCACTAGCTAGTTGTTTAGTGAGACGTGTTTATTAGTTTTTGTGTGAGGTTTTCTCTCATGTATTTGTACATATCACAAAACGGTTTAGAGTTAACCATTAAAGATGTTTCGACGAGTGAATTAGTGCAGCGCTTGTTGTTTAGCGAGACGTGTTTATTAGTTTTTCTGTTGACAAGCATGCATGTGTAGTATATAGTATATATTATATTATATTATATTATATTATATTATATTATATTATATTATATTATATATAAAGTATTTTTATACTAATATACGAGTGCGACTTTGCAAACTTTGCGTCATATAGGATTATAGGTAGGCAGCTGTGCTGCTAGTCCTACCTAAGCCGTCACTATCAACTAAAATTCCGAAATATCCAGGTGATGAAAACGACATCGCGAAAAATTAGTCGACAAGAGAGTACGTAGCTTTTGCCGGTTGCTTAGAAATTGGAAACCTCTCGAGCACATACTCATGCATGCATTCACGTACGTAGTACTACGTACACGTAGGTCGTCCATTCGTTCCCAAATAGGCCTGCTAACGGGTTTAAACCCACCCCAACCCATTTTTTAAAAACCCTAACTACCACCCGCCCGCCCCACCCCGTCGGCCCATCGCCCCAACCCGCCCCAACCCGAAGTCATGACGGAAGATGATATATGACTTATGCGCCCGATCTATGACCATAGAGCCCCAACCCGTCCCAACCCGTTTGTGTCGCCAACCCAACCCGCCCCAACCCGTTTCACGGTGTCACCCGTTTCCACCCGCCGCCAATAGTACCCGTATTAAAACCCGCCCCAAAATACCCGTTCAACCCCCGCCCCATTAGCAGGCCTACTCCCAAACCACTGTCAGATGATTTTTCCCTGATCGATGTTAACACACGGATCCACCGTAAAATTTCTCTTCATCAACTCTATAATAGCAGCTAGCTGAAATAATGTGTCAAGTAGTTGGCGCGTAGAAGTGTCGGATCCCGCGCCGCCTGCGCAAGTTGGCAAAAGCTGCGAAGGGCGGCCAGGGAACTCGATGGCGCTTTTTGACGGCCGGCCGGCCGGCCAGAGCGCGAACGAGCGGCGGTCCGGTCGCACGGGCGAGCGCGCAAGCGCAACGCGGCACGCCGGGGGCCAGCGCGGGCGGGCGCGTGGCCGGGGCGGCCGCCACGTCGCGTCGTGGGGGCCACGTGTTGCGTTGCGGGCCCGGGCCCCAGACGATGTGGCGGGCGCGGCGAGGACACGGGCGCTGGGCGCGTGTGCGAGGTGTCCCTCGCGGCGTGCGTGGCGCGTGCAGGCATTCCTGCATGGCCAAGCCTCCCACGTACGCACGCCCCGGCGTTCGCGTTCGTTCCCGCCCTTGGCCTTCGCGTTGCACTGCATGCGAAGGCAGGCGACCCAGGGCGGCCAGGCTAGTCACCTGCCTGCAGGTCAGTCTTATTTAAGAGTGGCCTCAGCCTCGTACAACCCCAGCGATACACATCTCTGTGTTCCTTCTCCTCTGATACCTGTGTCTCCTCGCCCCCTCCCTCCGTTTCTATCGATCTTTTGCCTTTGCAGCAATACCTGAAGCTAGCTTTCTTCGTTCTACATCGCGTCAAGATCTCAGCGAGGGTAGACGTGCTTCGTGTTGCTACCTTCAAGGAAGAAAACCACCCCTCTCGTCGTGGGTAAGCACTAAACAGTAGTATAACAATGGTCTTCTATTAACGTGTACAAGCTGGGTCCACGCCACAATCATGCAAAATATCTCAAAAATATCAGGCAAAATAGCCAAACTCCGTATCTTTCGAAGTGCAGCATGCACACGTCGTGCACAATCGTGCGTGCGTGCTTCTTCCATGCTGCATGCATACCACCGCACCACTTGCTTTGCTCGTCGTTAAACAACAACGGCAACGTCCAGTATCCTAATCGATCTGTGTTTCTATCGAGCAGCATTGCCAACCGGATCCGGATGGCGTCTCGGCAGGGAGGAGGAGGAGGTGCGGCGGCGGCGGCGGGGGCCGGCCGGCGCTGCGGGTGGGCCGGACGCGGGAGTACCGGACGGGCATGGAGACGGAGCTGCTGTCCATCGACGGCGCGGTGAGCCTCTACGTGCTGTGCGGCGACCGCTTCGAGGCCGCGCACCTGTTCCGGTCGGGGTCCCTGTCGCTGCACATGGCCCGCGTCGAGGGCGTCCCGGTGTCCATGGCCACCTGCACCGTCGGCGACCACCAGTGGATGCTGGCGCGCGACGCCCTCGTGGCGCGGATCGACGCGCGCGCCTTCGTCTTCGAGCTCCCCGGATTCTTCTACGCCGTCGTCGTGCCGCCCGACGCCGCGGACCGCAAGTGCGCCAACATGGCGGATATCTTCTCGCGATTCTGCGCGTACCACGACCTTGCCGCCGCCGCTGCCGATGGTACGAATTCAACGTTCACGTCCACGGCACGATCGGTACTTTGGAGTTATGCCATCAATGCATGCGTCTGACAAGTTTTGTTGCTCTCGATGATGTTTGATTCCAGCTGGTGGAGACGAACCTGCTATTGCTGGTGAGCTGAATACGAACCCATGGGTCCGTGCCCACGCCAGGATTCAGCGCCTCAAGAGGCACACCTCGCCGGCGGGACAGGCCGCCGCCGACGCGCCGTTCGACCGCGCCAGGCAGATGGAGCGCGCCGTCCGCACGTCAGCGGTGGTCAAGCTGCTTATCCGGTCCCTGCTGGCTGGCGTGCTCCAGCCCGGCCGGCACCTGACCATCACCACCGGCGGCGGTGGCGCCGCCAATGCCGGCACCAGCTCGCGGCCCTCCACGGCAGCGCTGCCAAGCAAATCGGTCGTGTCTGACCTCCTCGACGCCATCGAGACGGACCGGGCCGCGCCGCGTCGCGACGCCCGCCGTGGATCCGGCGGTGGACTCGGGTGGTGGAACCTCAACGTGGAGGGCGTAATGCTGCTGCTTAGGGTCGTCCAGGCGGTCCGGGGAAGGAAGCATCTAGCGGCGCCGGCGGCAGGGGAAAAGAGGCCACGGGACGAGGGACCTGGTCGCGATACCATGAGAGGCGGCGTTATGGGAGGCGGCGGCGGCGCTGCACGGCGGTGGTGCGGCGGGAGGCCGAGCAAGATTGGGAATACCGTTGGCGCCCAAGGAGTATAGTAAGAAATTACTACTAGTAGTAATTAGCTAGGGGTTTAGGGTACGGTAATTAGGGGAAAACGGTTTGATTTGTTCATCTGCTCTCTTGTACGCATCAAATAGATGCATGCTTGACGATCAATATGTTTTCAGAATTCAATCATTTATATGAAGAAGTTCTCGTCGAGACCATCATCAAATTGATGCATGCTTGACTATATATCTGCCGACCGGTATGCTTTCGCAATACTCATTCAGTCTCAAAATTAATCAAAATACTAATATTTACGCTTCGTCTCAAAATAAATCAACTTATATACGCTTCGTCAATCTATTCCAAATTTAATCAATTTATAGGAAAACATATATATTTGCACTGAATGACACATATTATAGAAAGTATTTTCATAATATACTTCTCGTGTCATAATATAGTTAGTTTGACTTTTAGTATTTTTTTGAAAATAATTATGAATTTCGCTATTTATGTGTCAACAGATTTTGTTGACCTCGCATCTGTCAATTTTTGGGACGTTGAATTTTACTTTAAGATTCGTGCTTTATTTGGTGGGAAACAGCGCAAAACTGACGGGTTCGCAAGTCGCAAACGAGTTCGTGAGATCTCTAACCCGTTATCTTTTAACCTCCCCAAGAGCCTCGTCGTTCGTCCCCGTTGAGGTGAGCAACTCCCACCTGTGTTCCTCGTTGACAACTATGAATGCCCAGATCGAGAGCTTGCTTTTTGGTGTCCTTTTGATTGGTCTCCGATGTCTCAGCCTTGTGTGCCGGCCGTAGTTATGGATGTCGCGCGGCCGTGCCTATCATCGTGCTGAGCGGCTGCTAGTATGCTAGTCTGATTAGTGGTCGATTGGCGATTTTCCTGTAATTTGTTTTGATAGATTCTCCATCTGAAGATTCTGCATCAAATCTATTCAACATATTGGCTTACCGCCTCATGTTAGTTTTAATTAAGGATCTGAGCATGGCATGGATGCCAACAATAGACTAGTTTATTTTGTCCCCAGATTTGGTTGGGTCCATGAACCAAATGAATTCTAATTTTGAGCATGAGTAGTACTTGAAACTTTGGGATCTGTGAGTATTTTGTTTTATTTCTTTTTTACTTGTATGATCTGTAGAATTAGATGTGAGTCTTGTTCATTAATCGCAAGGAAGTAGCTGAACTGTACATACTTTTTGCGTTTTATGTGTCCACTGTACATATATTAACATAGGTTGAACTGAGAAGTTGAATGGTTTAGTTTGAATTTATTAGGAGGAATTGCTTCGGTATGCTTTTGATTTCTAAATATTATATCTATGGATAGTATTTGCGTGTATTTGTGCTTGTGTTGATGAACCTAATTCTGTGAATCTGCTTCAGTCTTGGTGAAGTTTTTGCATGTCAGCCATGTTATATACTTGATGCCTTTTGTTTTGACTGGACCAATAATGTTGAATTTATTTTTCTGACTTTTTTCTTCTAAACTTGGTTAGCTGTGTGTCTGTGACAGTACCTCTTAAATTATAGGGCCTACATGCACTATCATTGTTGCGAAGACATCCGATAGCTATGCATATGTACCAAATAACTTAAAACCCACTATTAATCTTCCAAACATGATCTCATTACAGAATCATTGCAGTATTAAAATAGTTTATTCAAATAATTATACACAAGCTTTTATTGAACTAGAAAAGAGAACAACAAGCACACTACATAAGTTTACTTCACTTATATATTACACCAGTTTGCACTTAGGCTGGACTACCCAAACCCACTAAGGTTTTACACATCCTTACTATCTAACATATCTTACAACACCACTCGAACAACCTAAGCATCATCTTCACTGTCAGGATAGGGCTCCAACTCTTCAGGTTCCTCTTCCTCATCATCACTGAGTGGCACTATCTCCTCGTGTTCCCTTCCTCTTCACCCTCATCCTCATTTTCAATAACCCCCATATCACCTTCACCATCTTCATAATGATGATTCTGATGGACTGCTTCATGTAGGTTGTCATTATAGGCTTCTAAATTCTGCACATAAGCCTCTAACTCCTGGATGCGATGTATGGCTACAGTGAAATCTTGTCTTTCTAAATCTCTTTCTTGGACTACCTAAAACAAAACTCGCTGAGCATCTTCATAGTCAAGATCGCGATGTTTAGAGAGGCTTTCTAGAGAGCTGGTAGAAGCCACAAGAGCTAGAGAGGAGAGCATCTTACATATTGGTGTATTGCAAGGGGAAATAGAACGTTGCAAATTTGACTATGAAGATGCTCAACGAGTTTGTTTCAGGTAGTCCAAGAAAGAGATTTGGAAAGGCAAGATTTTGCTATAGCCATACATCGCATCTAGGAGTTAGAGGCTTATGTGAAGAATTTGAAAGCCTATAATGACAACCTACGTGAAGCAGTCCATCAGAATCATCAATATGCAGATGGTGAAGATGATTTGGGGGTTATTGAAAATGAGATGAGGGTGAAGAGGAAGGGGAACACGAGGAGATAGTGCCACTCAGTGATGATGAGGAAGAGGAACTGAAGAGTTGAAGCCCTATCGTGACAGTGAAGATGATGCTTAGGTTGTTCAAGTGGTGTTGTAAGATATGTTAGAAAGTAAGGATGCGTAAGACCTTAGTGGGTTTGGGTAGTCCTTCCTAAGTGTAGATTGGTGTAATATATAAGTGAAGTAAACTTATGTAGTGTGCTTGTTGTTCTCTTTTTTAGTTCAATAAAAGCTTGTGTACAATTATTTGAATAAACTGTTATAACACTGCAATGACTTTGTAACGAGATCTTGTTCAGAAGATTAATAGTGTTTTTTAAGTTGTTTGGTACATATGCATTGCTATTGGAGGTCTTTTGGACAATGATAGGTGCATGTGGGCCCTATAATTTAGGAGGTATTGTTACAGTGCCCCTGGATAGGTGGAGTGCAATGGCAAGTCTCCAATGTTATGGTCTCGAAGATTTGTTGTTCGATATGTATAAAGAGCGGTATGTATAAGATTTTGTTTTTCTAATGCATTGTATATTTTTTATCTCTTAAAGGTTTTGCTGTTTTCAGGTCTTGAAGCACTTGAAAAGTAAGATGCCCCCTCGAAATGTTGAGTATCGTGTCATTGTTGAAGCTTAGTACCAATACCCTCTATCTGTATCAACCAATGTCATTTGAATTAGAGGTGTTGGGATGAGCAGACATTTTTTTGTTGATGTTGATGTGTAGTAGTTAGAATTTTTTAGATCAACCATGTCAAGTAGCTGGCAGCCTAATCTGTGTGTTGGTGTGTGTTTTTCTATTGAATTGTCTCTCTCTCGCTCTCTCTATTTCTTTTCTCTCTGTGTGTTTGGTGTAATGTTTCGTCAAAACTGCTGGTCTTTTTTTCTCGTTCTATGTTTGCCTCTGTGTGTGTGTGTGTCTCTCCCTCTCTTTCTCTTTCTCTCTCTGATTGTGTTTCCTAGATTTGGTGTGAGTCAGTGTGAGTATATGAATATCTGTGGTGTTTTGTGTGTGTGTGCCTCTCTCCCCTCTATGTGTGTGTCTGCGTGTGTGTTTGTTTTTGTTTACATTAGCTATAATTTGAGAGTTTTGATTCTCTATATTAATTTTGGAGTTAAGTTTGTTGATTTTATAAGGTGTCTCTGACTTGTATTTGTTTATGACTTGTATTTTTCAGAGTTAAATTTGTATTTTATAAGTTTGTGTTTGTCTCCCTCTCTATTTGTTTCTCTTGGGTGCATTGTCTTGTGTATGTGCCTGTCTCTCTTTTAGTTTTTTTCTTTCTCGATAACCCTTTCATGAAATTTTTATGAACAACATTTTTTTTTTATTTTTTTGGTTGAATCATTTGTCTTGGAAGGAGTATTATTGAACATAAAGTAGTATGGATTTTGAAAATAGCAGTTCTGCATCTATATGGATTTGAAACCATCCTTGGCCCTTTTCATCTCCCACGTACCCGCTCTCCCCAAAGAGAAATAAAAAGGGCAAATAATCTAGACAGGAGAAACGTTAATGGGCTGGTTTTGGGCCGGCAAAAAAGAAAAAAACTAGACACGAGAAACCTGGACTCGAGAAGGGAGTGGTTGAGACAATGATTCCTTCGTGCGTAGCTATCACGAAGCAGAGCGCGTGCGTTTCTACTGCTTTTGGCGCGCACGCAGACTAAGGTCGCCCCATGTCGGCTCCTCCACGTACGCTTCAGTGCTTGTGCTGCTATGCCCCAGCCGTATCCGAGCAACGGGCATCAGATTTAGCCGTGGGAAGACCGGAGTCGCCTGATCCGACCACCGGTGCCTTGGATCCAAGCACGGGCCGCCGGAGCAACCACCACCACCACCTCAGGCAAGAGTGATTGCCAGGAGGAGAAAAGGAGTGAAGGATGGCCCTACTGCCACCATCCTCGCGGCCTCTAGTAGTACACACGCTCCGGCGGCGGCGAGGAGGCCCGGGGAGGGAGAGGGAGGAAGGGCTAGCGCTAGCGGCGGCGAGGAGGCCCGGGGAGGGAGAGGGAGGAAGGGCTAGCGCTAGCGGCGGCCTCACCACACATGCCGCCTAGAATGAGGCGGCATGGGGCGACAGAGAGAGATAGGGGAGCTGCTATCCATATCTTTTTATTACTATTATTTTCTAGCCAAATTTAGGACTTAAATTTATTTCTGTAGCGCATCTTGTGATGACTAACGTGAAGGTCTTGGCGAGTCTTCTGATTACTATTAGCAATATAAACTAGTTTTTCACAAAACAGAAACCAAGAACTCTGTTTTTTGAGACGATAGCAGTAAAGGCATCTATTACTCGGTCCTTAGGCAACCATTGTACATATGCACAATTTGTTTAATGGAGATAGGCTTTGAACCATGTGTCACCTCAAGATTTAGGGTGACAAGCGCCCAAGGAAGACAAGACGAGGAAAATCACTCGCTGGCGTGCAAGATTGAAGAGTACTAAAGGTAGCACTTCAATTTGGTGACGGGATGGATAAAATTATTTTTCTGAAAAGATGGATAGATCTGATTTAGATGCGCTCCTTTCCCAACAAATTGATAATGTGATGAGTCCGTCATCAGATAGCTCTAGGATGATAGCAATTGACACACACACTGTAGCAGTGATTCGTCTATGCCATTTAAGGGATTTCTTTGTGCTCCTGGAGAATGACGAAGCTTCTATATACACCGATCTTGAAGTCGAAGATGACTATAGAACCATGCCAATCCAAATTCCAGCCCCTCTCCCCACCTCCATGGCTCCATCTTCTGGGCCATTGGACGACATGTTTAGAAACAATACATGACCAGAGCGTCTCCATCGATCTCCGACGTGGAGGGATCATCTCCTTGCCCAAGCCGCGTTTCATCATCACGCGTACGTCCGAAGATAGATTCCTCTTGGCTTGGCTAGCTACTCCGATGGGCGGTGGCTTCTCCAATCCGATGCGAGCTATCCAGCCACCAGGAGCTGGCTATTAGTGGGTGGGGAGAGCCTCCGACTCCGATATGAAATGACCCGTCCCCTTTCAACTTTCATGGCTGGCTACAAAGCAGCACACAAAGTGCGCGCACAAGAACATTATCAGATTATCCTCAAAATGGTAAAAATGGTGTGCGGCTCGCTATCGTGGCATGCGTTATCCAAGATTCCATCCATCGCCTTGTTCATTATTGGTGGCTTCGTCTTTTGATGTGGTGGTGGCCAATGGTAGGCTGCAAAGCTGGATCACTTCAACATCAGGTTTGGCTTTGAATCAAATCAGCAAATAGATAGTGTGGGTTAAAAATATCATCAGCATATTTTAAACGACCAATCCCACGCACTGATAGGTGATGAAAAAGACTTGGCATCGGAGAACACACATATATACTCCTTTATGTTTATCGAAATTTATCTAGTGTGCCACTGATACTTTGATATTTAGGACGTGTAATAGGCCATCTCTGATAATTAATTAATTGCATCTGGATTTGTTGGACCCAGATTATTTTGGTGGTGCAGGTTGTTGCGAGACTTGCTTTCAGGTTTCTGCACACACACGTATCAGTTCCTACGTGTACCTGAGACTTATAGCCTGGTGAAACCAATCTCTTTACGATGCATGTTTGCTTAAAAAAGAGAAACATAAATCTCCTTTGGGGCCGGGTCTCTCTTCTAGTAGTTTCTCGCCTTTAGTTTGTTGGCAAATATCAAGCCTAATGATTGTTGCTTTGGTTGTAGCTTAATTAGTGCGGTTAGGAAAGAACCAACCAACAGATTAAACCATGGTACTAATGGACGATCGATGCAGTGTATAGTGCTGGATTATTGTAATGGCTGCACTAATCATTGCTTAGTGTGTCGTCCCTCAACTACTCAACAACTTACTGTAGACGATGCAGTGCATACTGATGGATTCAGACAGGTTTTGGCATCCAGCAAACTGTTCAGGTACGAGGTTCCGAGCTAGCATGATTGACTTGATTTTTGGAGCATTCATGCATGTGGAGGACGAATTATTTGCAGGTCAGGTAGGGGCGGCCGGCCGGCGATATACTCCGATCCTACCTTATTTCGTCCATGTCGTGACTTGAAGCTAGGTATTACACAAGTGCATGCACCAAGGACGAAAAGGAGTCCCTTCAAGATGATTCAGATTCAGGTTACAGCAAGCTGTGGATGAACCAGAAAAACATTTGAAGCTATCAGGTACACTATCGAGCTGTTTGCAAATTCATGGTGTACTGTTTTTCCTGTATCTTGTTATCATTATTAGTACTAGTTATTAGCAGGGGGCTACTGAACAAGGAACAATGCGGGGTCCTTGCCCGATAATAAGCACTAGCAGGTAATGACCGACACTTGGATTTGGTCCTATTGGTGTAAACAAATTAGTCGTCAGAGAACCGAACGGTTCCTACAGTGATTGACCGCACAGGATGAAGCTTTACACCCACAGACACAACAACTGGACAAGTCTGCAGACTTCAGGGACCATGAGAGGGACATGACAAGAGGACAAAAACGAGTACACGTTGGATCCATTGGAAAGGGCGGCGGGCCGTAGTGTTCCGGACACTGTCCTAACTACTAACAAGTCAAATGTAATCTAGTGGATTGGTAACCAATTATTCATCACGCACCATTTATTTTGTTCACCGTCTAAAAGCAGATCATCTTTTTTTTGTGTGAAAAAAAAAGCAGATCATCTATAGTCGCAGGAAACGCAGACATATATATTATTCACTGTTTCGTCGTGATCTTGATTATGGATTATCCTATTTTGTAGTATATTGTTTGTCGTTTTAGTTTTGTTCCAAGATAAATAAAACTTGTCTAACTTTAACAAAGTGTATTAACAGCTACAATATCTGATAAAATACAGCATTAAAATATTGTGCCTGACACAGACGGGATGGGGGGGGGGGGGCGTCACCCACACCCGCCTCGCCACATCTAGCTGCCGATGACGAAGAGGAGCAACCTCCGACGCCGCCAGCTTCATCGACTCTGCGTGCTCCCTTGCAGGACCCCGTTTGCTCACCATGCCCATCCACCGTGTTTCCGCAGGCGAGCCCACCACCGGGTCCCGAGGCGCGGTGTCCACATTGCCGCGCTCTCCCATCGGCGGGAGCCCGGGCCGGAGCTCCGGGGCGAAGAAGGTGATGCCGTAGTAAATGGAGACCGGCGACGACCCCCCCCTCGTCGGAGTTGCCCGATGCATCGCTCAATGAAGAATTTCACAAAGAGTTCGGCGAACCTATTTCCTCATCCAAGCGCAAGAGGTCATACACTCGCCATGAAGGATTTGTTCCCGAGCGTTGCCGCCGTGTGTCCTCCAGCGCTTGTGAGCCGCTACCGCTTGATGCGTAGGTGGGCTAGTGGTTGATTCCCCTTCTTTCTTTTTGGGTTTTGTGCATGCACTTTGCTTGTCTTTCGGGTTTTCGTATTATTTTGGCTTGGACTTTTTAGCCGGTAGCTTCGTGCCGTGCTCGAGCCTCGTTTCCATATCTGTTTTTTTTTCGCCCGGTTTACTTGTTCGGCCTTGTAGTGGCTTTTAAACTCTCCTTCTTAATGAAATACACGTGAAGTCGTGTTCTACAAAAAAAAAAACGTTTGTGGTCTATGGATTAGGTTGCAAATGGCGCGGCGGCGGTCAGTCTGTCCCGCGTCCGCAGCCGGCGCAGGTGGCCCAACGGATTAGTGGCACAGCCCGCGCCGTTTGCAACCGTATCTATGGAAGGGGCTTGAAGGCTCTCATTCCTCATTGCCATACTCCCTGATAGTTAGAGTGTTTACCTCAGTTTTTGGTCACCTTGTGTGATTTCCTGAACCCAAATGTACTTCGTTAACTAGAAGAGCGTGATTGCGCGCCTATGTGTATGGTGTTTGTGGGTTTGTTTGGGATCTTGCCCTTTTCTCTTCTTAATATAAGGATGCACTGCCCGTGTTTGAGAAAAAGTATATTGTTTCATGGTGTATCTATTGGATTAGGATATTTATTGTAGTTGTTTGTGTATTCTTCTTTAAAAACTTGATCAAAACTAGAAGGGTATAATGTAACTCTAGGATGAACTACCAAACGCGGAACTCTTTCTCCCCTGTGTTGCTCCTCCTCGGGTTGAAACCCATAATGCCTTGTGTTGTCACCCACCCATGCGAACGGGAGGATGTCGGGCGCTAATGGGCTATCCCGTCTATCTAGAGCATGAGCAAGATATGACAACCATGGTGGTGGTGGTGGTTTGGCGTCTTCGGCTTGTGGGTCCATCTTTTCCTCGACAAGATGTAAAAGGGATGGCAGATCTGCTGGACTAACATCTGATTCTAGTTGTTTTTGGTCGGAGGAGTGATTTTGGAGGCATCAATGCAACGGCTCGACATCGGGCGTACGTGAGGAGATGTGGTGGCATGAAGGTTCTATGGAATCAACTCAGAGGTTGCATAATCAGCGTCGAAGCCTCATGGCTTTGAGTGGCACCATGGCCAGCATAGTGGCCACCAGATGCATAGGCACCAGGCAGATTCGAGTTTGTCCTAAGGCGCAATAGCGCGCCGGTGCTACACACGAGTGGTAATCGCTGCTCTCCAGATCTCCAGCCGATGATGAGGCAAGGTGTGTAAAGCCACATGGGTAGTGGTGGCTTATTGAAAAAAAAAACGACAAGAAGGCATCGAGGAGCTCCTGTTTGGCGAGGGTATACAAGCAGGTGGTGCTCAGCAAGAAGTTTGTACATGAAGGCTAGAGGGTGGTGGTGTCATCGTTGGCGTCACATCGAGAGGGATGCCAGGACAGTGCGGTAGTGGCCAGCTTGTTAGTGGCAGTGGTGCTTCAATGGTGTTGGTGTTCCTTAGAAGGATGGAATTGAATCATGAAGGGTGGAGAGGTCAAGTTGAGGACTCGAGGTGTGGATGCTCGTGGTGACGCAAGGTTGGCACTGAAAGGCGTTGCGTAGCAATGTAAAGGCAAGGCTTCTGCATGGTAATTTAGGGCAATTTTTTTATGGGGCCGTGCACCAGTGGTGTCCACATAGTTGCCAAGGAGGTCGGAGGTAGCCACCAGGCTGAGGTGACCTACTTGGTGTAGCGGTGGGTGTTCCGGTGTAAGGAGACCCTCGGATGGCTTCTGGGGACCCCATGTGCATCTAATGCTTTTTTCAGTGAGACGACTTAGTTATGGGAGCCACTATGTATGCGTTAGATCTTTGTGGAATGGACAACATGATTATGGCCAAAGGAAGAGCTGATTTATCGGTGTGGTTTGCAATGAACCATGGTGGATAGCCTTGTATGGCAACTACTCCTATGTGTGGCAACGTCGAGAACTGGCGCAAGGCGTTCTAAATAACGGCATGACACAACACGATTTGCATCAATGGCACTCGCGGTGACAATGGCTTTTCTACTTGCCACTTTTTGCCATCTGGTGATGGTGATGCAGTGTGGCCACCAATTATTGTTGGTATGGGGCTTACGGAGTGTCAAGACGGTGTTGTGCAGCGCATGTTGAGACCCTTGTCCAACCAGCGGTTGCATAGTTGGTAGTTGCTTCCGCTACATGGCCTTAGTTTTGCTTGTATGCATCGGACCCAGAGGAACAAATTAACTGACTTTTCACAACAGTACACACATTCACGCAAGTAAACTGATGAATGAATTGGAATACGTTTGTCGGTCTTCGTTGCTTGATTCTTCCCTCTTGTATATATACTGTAAGTACTACATACATATGGAGCATAAGTACCATTAGGTAATTCTAGTGTACATGCGCATGCATGCTTGTTAAACACACACACACACACCCCTAGCAGAGGCCAGAGGGTCCCTGCAGGGGAAAAGAAACAAAGAAGTAAAAGGAAAAACAGATGACTACGGGACAGTAGAGACACAATACAGTGCCAGATTCTCTGCCATTCACGATTTCACGTAGCAGGAATCTCTTAATATTGGCACTTAATTGGCAGTTAGCTTGATCCGCAGCGTCGCCGGTCTCATTGCAGCAGCCTGAGCCTGGCCCTGGAGAGGCGCTTCCACTCGACGAGCCGCAGCAAGAACTCCATCACCTGCGCGCATCATCCACAACCACAAGCAAAATCAATCAGCGGCGGCGGCAGAGTAGGCGCATACGCATTGGCGGCGGCTGCACAGGACGACCGAAACGGACGTGAGATCGGCCGCAGCCGCAATCCCGCGCCGTAGTGGTCTCTATCACTGTCGCCTGGTGGTGGTGGTGGTAGGCCACACGGGAAGGCCGTGTGACTGCGAAACAAAGCAAGCGTCCGGCCCGAAAGCACAGTGCGCGAGTAGTGGGCAACACTGTATAGACACGGGGTCGACACGGCCGGACAGGTAAGTTGATAGAGATGGATCACAGTGTAAGCGGCGGCTGCTGGATGGATCACTGACCTCGGCGGGCTCTTGGAGCGAGTAGGATGCGCTCGTCTCCTTTGGGTGCTTGGACACGAGGATGCCGACGCCGTGCCCCTGTCCCCGGCGCCGCAGCACCTTGAAGGCGTCCTCGTCGGTGCGGTCGTCGCCGATGTACACGGGCAGCACGTTGGTGCAGTCCGCGAAGCCGAGCGACTCGAGCAGGAACTCGAGCGCCTTGCCCTTGTCCCACTTGATGGTGGGACGCACCTCAAACACCATCCGCCCCTGCGTCAGCCGCAGCTTCGGGTACTCCCGTAGAACGCCCTTCACCGTCTCTGACAGCTCGCCCCACATCTGAATGAATTGATGATGCGTGGAGGTTAGTAGCTGCTAGAGCTGGATTTGGAGTGGCCAATAGTCTACGTACAATGCAGGGGGCGGGTGGGTGCACCACCACCACGGGCGAAGACGGATAAAGCTGAAAACGGCAAGAGAAAACGACGGGCATTTGGTGGCGAACCTTTTCGTGGACGCATCTGAAGTGGACGGAGACGCAGAACTTGTTGTTCTCGACCTTGGCCCCCGGTATGCAGCGCGTGGCCTCGACCAGGCGCTGGTGCACCTCCTCGATCATGGGCAGGAACTCGCTTGCCGGCTGGAACAGAACGCCTTTTGCCTGCTTGGCCTGCGTTGCGCTTGCGTGCCGGGAAGAAGACGCCTTGGCTGGGCCTTTGATGTCCATGCCGTGGCTGCCGGCGTAGTAGAGCTCCGCCAGCTTCACGAACTCGAACACCTTGTCGCGGCACCGCCCGCTCACGATCGCCGTCGGGAAATGCTTGGCGACGCTACGCACGGCCATCCGCATCTGCTTGCCAAAAGAATCAACAAACACTCGTGAGCCTGAGCTTGGACCGATCGATAGCTAGCTAGTGGTGGCCGCTACGCAACGCAACTGACGCCGTAACGCGTCCGCTCACCGTCTCGCTCATGAAGGCGGCGTCGGGGTCGTCCACGATGGGCGACAGCGTGCCGTCGTAGTCGAGGAACATGACGATCCGCTTGCCCTCGGACGCCGCCACGATCTGCTCGAACTTGTCCAGCGCCGACGGGTGCCGCACCATCCACGCGGCGCGCTCCTCGTCCACCACGGCGAGCGCGGCCGCGGCCTTGGCGTGCGTGGGCGACGACGCGCGCATCGACTCCACCACGCCGCCCCAGCACGCGCCGAGCTCCACCTGCCGGCACTTGCGCCGCACCACGGCGGCTGCGATCCCGCCGGTGCCCTCGCGGCGGCGGGTACGGGAACAGCGTCGTCCCCGGGCCGCAGGGGCACGACGCCGCCTGCGCTGCTGCTGCTGCTGCCACGCCAGCAACCTCCGGCACCGCCACGCTGGGCTTCGCCATCACGATCGGTCGGTCGGTAGACTGATGATTGTGAAGAACGCGATCAGCTAGTTAGCAGCAGAGGCTTGGAGATTGGAAGGAAATGATTGGTGTGGTGTGGATGCGTTGAGGAGGGCCGCTCGGATTTATAGCTGCGGCTGCCAGCTGCCGGGCTGCGGGGTGGAAGTGGAAGGGAGGCGACGACGGGGGTGACGCGGATCAGCGTGGGCCACTGCGGGCGGCCTTGGCCCACGCGGCCCAGCTCGGCGCCAGGTGCCCCGCGCGTGCACGTGCCGGGCCCGCCGCGGCGCATACGTGTGGGCCTCACGCGCGTGACACCTTTTGGCTGTTTGGCGTTTCCTTCCTTCCACGACAAAGCTAGCTGTTTGTAATTGTGCAGGTCGAGCTTTACAGCCCCGTTTTTTTTTGTCTTGGTGGGCTGAAACTCGTGCCTTGTTCGTCCTGCGAGGGGTTTCTGCTCCAGGTTTTGTTGCGAATAGCAGTTTCTTGACCTGAAAATATATAAAATATCCATGAAGATTTGGTCGGTAAAGTTTGTTGGGATAAAAATTACGTACACATCAATCCTTATGATACCAAAATTGGGTCCACTATGAAAATCAATTAGATTTGGATAACCCAAAAGCTCCATTGGACATTCCCTTTGTTTAGATCCATTTCACTTGATTGGATGTACACATGGAGTTCAAATCCAGATGTGAGTAATAGATATATTGGATATCCTATTAGCTAAAATGCATAAGGCTGGTCAACAAAAGAAAATAAAATCCAAGTCGCAACCTCTACCACTCTGAGGATGGTGAGAGAGAAGGGATGTTACTCGAGCTATAAGACACTGCTCTATTGGTAATTTGGTAGCTAATAACATTTCTAGCACCAACTTCATTTTGCCGAGGTTGCTCATGCGTGTGGTTGAAAATCAGATGACCATTGTGGATTTAGTTTAGTGGTGAAGCGCCCTAAATCACTGAGATGAGAGTCCTTACTCTTGATTGTCACCATCGACTCGCTAGATTTATGTCCCAACATGAATTTAGGCGGCTTGAATCTATATATTATGCCAATCTTTAGGAGTTCCATTGAGGACGTGGCAAATCGTAGTGCCCGTGTTTCATTCTCTTTCGATGATTGCTAGCAAGAGGGTCATCAAATAACTCAATGTAGCATCCTTCCAGGCGTCCCTACCCACTTTAATGTTCATGACGGTTGAAACATATTCATGGCTTGTTTGGGTATGAAGTTTTAAGAAATTGTGGTTTCAAGAAACTGCAGTTTTAAAGAGGTGTAGGCGTATAGTATAGAAATAAGAGATCTAAATAGTACACAAATTTCACAAGAACTAATTCAATTTCACATAATATACATAGAAATATGTAAATTCTGTTGTTCCGAACAAGAATAGTGTTCTTAATAAAGCTTTAATAAAACAACAACCTTAATAATGCTATATTTTTCGAAGAAGTGAAATATTTTTTCTAAAACTAAAAAAAGTATTTATTAAATGGGCCAACCGACCAACATGTTCAAGGTAAGTAAAAATTGTCTTACCATACTTTCTTTTAGGGCAGCCGCAACGCTAGCAGCTACAAACGTTAGCCTTATCTGACACAAGTTGATGGGGCAGCACGCAAATTTCCCAACGCAACAAGGAGTGTCGTAGTCTCATTTGATGAGCAAGGCCACCCTCTCGCATCTCACAACGCGCGATGTTGCCTATCTCCCCGCGTCTTGCCTCGTTGCTTTTGGCGGACGGCCAAAGCATTTGTATCTCCCCGCGGGAGACACTAACATGCAGCGGAGCTACTACTTAAGTTGACATGGACAATCCAAGCCGACGTGGCCTTTGAGGCAACATGTCATCACATCGTGTTGGAGAAGCCCTGGGGCACCTTGCTCTAGCGTGAGATCAAACAGAACTTGACAAGTATGGGCGTTCTAAAATCGATGGGGATTGTTCGATGCACCCAACGTGAGCATCGCTAGGCGACAACAACAAGTGGGAACCACGTCATCATATCAGAAAAGAGCAATCCCCTGGGAAGGACGAAGTAGTATTGTGCAACAGTTTTTTGCTCTGCTCGGTTCGAAACATATCGAAGAGCCGACTTAAGATTCGATCAGCTCAATTTGGTACCTCTAGTGTTGGAATCCAACCATCCTTGTTCTCTCTCTCCACCTTACTTCGGTTTCTGAGCACCCGTGGAGCTTCTCTTATGTTGTTGCCTTGTTGGTTAGTTGGATTGTTGGATTGCAAACCTAGACATCTGGTGGGTGGATAGGATTGGGTCAGAATGGACTTTCTTCAACTTAAATTGGATGGACCGGACTTTACATTTGGAATGGCTTCAGCTACTTTGTTTTTCTTATTTAGACTAGTTAAACGCCCGTGCGTTGCTTTACGGGATAATAAAATTTTATATAAAAACATATATCGCATGATAAGGTAACAATACTATAAAATTAAACAATAATATTAAAGTGATATTATGAACTACTACATGGGATTGAACATGTTTTCAACAGATCATTTAGAACGAGGAAAGCATTTGTTAACATTCGATCAACCTCACCATTATTCTATCACTCTTATCCGCCAAATAAACCGATGCGAACTACAAAGGTCACAAAAACTGAACTTCTGTAATAAATCTTTAAATATATTCAATAAGAGTGTGTCTTAATGTGAAAACTATACCGCAGATGCAAATAATTTGAAGGGAAGTTGTAACGAATCGACAGGAAATTTGAGAAATTCATTTCAAGTATATGTGTATTTCTATTGTATTTTCAGATTTATTATTCTAGGGGAAAACGTCATATTGCATGTACATGATGTCATATGACGTCACCAAGATAACAAAGGGAAGAACGTGCATCCCATCCGTTAGGTGGCGCTTTTGCTTCGTTCGGTCATGGCGCTTACACGCCCCGGCGCGCGTGGTACACCCGCGGCGCGCGGGAGGGTGAGGTATGTGAGGCGGCCACTACAGCTTGCTGGGCTCGGCGCCGGAGGCTCGTTGGAGTAGCTAGCGGTGAGGGTGTATGTGGCAGAGTCCGGCATGGCTTGGGAAAGTCCTAAACAGACATTGTTTGGCTTCCATTGAGAGATCGAGGGAGACTCCGGGGAGGCGGCGGTGCTTACCGTGCAACAGAAAGAATGTATTGGAGGAGCGGCGGAGGTCACCGACCGCAAATAACAGGGACGATGTTGCGAGGTGATCACAACGACCTCCTTGGTGTCGCTGTGGTGGTCATACTTGGACTCGGCTAGGTCTCGATCCGGGCTTCGCCGCGCCCGCCCGGTGGGCGCAAGCAAGATCGGGCGTCGGCCGAGTCAGGCGTGCGGCGACGGCAATGCGTCGAGTTACGGGGCGGGAGTGGTAGATGTAGTGTAGGGCGTTGTCGTGTCGAGGCGAGGTCTCCCCAGCGTGTTTGGCTCGCAGGGGAGGTGTGGGGCCGTCGTGGCAAGGACCGTAGATGGGGCGAGGAAGGAAACCGCATGCAAGGAATGGGACGCGGGATCACAAGATTGGGTGGTTGCCTAATATAAATCGGCATGCGTGAGGAGATTGGGTGGTTGCCTAATATTATTGGCATGCTTTCCATGCGATTAATCGATTGGGTGTTGCCAAATATAGATTGCATGTGTGAGGAGACCACGTGGGAAGGGGGTGTGGGATCGCATGGTGGGGGTGAAAGGTGAGGCTTAAATTTTTACGGCACCAAATAGCGATCTTCCTTTTTTGTTTTTTATGTTGTAGAGATTCGGATCTATTTGTCTCCTCTAGTCGATTTGGACTAAAATGGCAGCGAATGGGTTTGTTACGGGTATCCGTTGATTTTGGCTTGTCGGTTTTGGTTCTAGGTTTTCGCACAAAAAAGGGTTAAGAAATAATGACTCCGATGTTAGTGTTTATGCATGTCTACGACATTATTCGACCAACTAATGAGCATATATTTGATTCACATTTGTGTCCGCACTTGTAGATATTTCAATTCATTCGAGCACCAAAAACAAGAACAATTGGACTGTTCCATTGGACCCATTTCTCACCCTCTAAACCGTTAGCCGTTGTCTAAAAGGGTGGTGGTGCATAACATAGTACTCCTATAGCATATTTCGTAGGTTGGTACCGGTTGTTGTGGAGGACTGGAGGGAACCATATGCAGGAACCGGGCGGTGCATGCATCTCGGCGAGGCCGGGGCGCCAATTGGCCGGTCCAGGTCCAGCCCTGGAAAAGGGACGCGACCAGCTCGCTGCCTCTGCTGCCCTCGACCGTGCCAGGAGCCGTGTCACCCTTTCCACGTCGAATGCGGCGCGGAGTTGGTTGGTGCGCGCGCGCATCCATCGCATGAGCATGATTAGGTGACCCCAGGCCAAATAATTTAGCGGCGGGGGCACATGCTGCCGTCGTTTTCCGCCGCAGGGACCCGCCGGATACCCGGTCGCCGCCGCCGAATAGCGCGGTGCCGGATGAAACAGGGGCACCGGCCGCAGAAAACCGCGCCGCGCGCCGAGAAAGCGGCGGAACCAGCTGCGCGCCTGAGCATTCGCTGCCAAAGCCCAAAGACGGTGCTTCTTTAGAATCAAATAATAGTCTTATGTTAACAAACCGGACGAGGAATCGTTAACGGCCTAGCAGAGCAGGGACATCTTTAGCCGGTGGCATAGAGGCGGGACGGGCAGAACCAGGAATTATATATAGTGAGAAGTTGCGCTTAGATTCCACCATTGTTAAAAAGAATTATAAGGAATCTCTACTTGTTGTCAGAGAGAGAGAGAGAGAGATAATTATAAGGAATCACCTATGCACGCAGTGTTTATATCATTTTTTCTGACATTTAGAGAAGATAGGAAAACTGACTAGTAGCAAGGCAACACAGAAGAAAATCATTGATTTTTGGGCCGTCACATAGAAATCAATGACCACGTGCCCTTCATCTACAACAAAGTTTGCACAAAAAAAACAATCTCAGGCCCTGCTTGAGACTGAGGAATTAAAAATAGAGGAATAGAAAAAAAAATAGAGAAATGTTGTATGAAAGTGTGTTTTGAATGGACGAATTTACAGTTTGGGTACCGAAGACATGAAACTGATTTACATTACAGATGAAAGGGTGCTTTGTTATGTCAACGCCCACACATCTTTCTTGTGTCCACATGTTGAACTCCTTTTGGGCTGGAGCAATTAAAGTGGCTCCGTTTTAGAGATGATGAAGAAAATGAAGGGCGAAGATCATAAAAATCAAAACAAAATATTTTGATGTCCTGATTGTTTATTTCTGATGATGTATTATTTGGAAGAAACATAACTAGAGAACTTTTAACTAGAAAGTACTGCAGTTAATTATGCAATTTGTTACTGAATGATTTATCTTCTAGTGTGGCTATGCTTTTCTGTCATCACTTTATTTGTTTTTTTTTTTTTTTTTTTTGAGAATACGTTGGTTAAATTTGTGATGTCTTGTAGCGTTTGTGTAACTTATTGTGGTGGTGTACGCTACGCACTGTATAGTTTGTACGCTATATATATCGGCTTATTTGGTTCGTGGTCTATGAATTTTTGCCTAGCATCATTTTACGGCATTTATTTTGAGCTCTGAAGCTGGATGCATGTGCTAGGGTGAAAGGCTCAAGACCAAAGCGTCATTCAAACATGCCTCTGTTCTTCTATATGATCTTTTCGTAACTAAATTGGTGTGTGCAGCTTCCATGTTTACCTCTTGATGACGGTTTACAATCGACATAAAGAGTATAAATACACAGCTCAAGAAACAAAAAAACAACAAAGAAGAAAATAGAAAGAATTACACAAAGTCCAGTATCCATAAACTAATCTAAGGGTGAAGCTTTGCTTTTGCTCTTAGAATAACTATAGCAAATTTCTTCCTAGAGACAATCTTACAGCTCTGTACAGAGCGTGAAATGTTGCTGAAAAATGGCATCATAGCTTGCAGAAAGCGTAAGACAAGGTTGCAATGAAAATTATATATGCAATCTAGAAATCGTCGCCAACCAGGTTTTCCAAAAAACCTGTTTTACACAGATGCCGAATCTGTGCCAATCAAGGATTATCAATCTATCAATGTACTGTACATATGTACTCCAGGTTCCTTAGCTACTGGCTATACAGTATAGGCGACTAGTAGTAGTATTTCTTTTTAGTGATTTGAGTGGCAATCATTGCAAAGCAAATTGAAGGAATATAAATCCTGGTACTGATTCTCTCGAACCTTTCTCCCCAATAGATAAGGCGTCCAGGTAAAAGGCTGTCTGTTTCTTCCTGATTGAATTAATCTCGTACGAGATACGGTTACCGGTGGGCGGAAATAAAGGAGCTCATCCACTCATCACTGATGCAACATGCAAGTTGCTAAGATTTTTGGTAGTATAGAGATGCTTTTCACCGATTCAGAGAAGATAGGTTCATCGTCCGGTGTGGTGCGGCAAGCACCCTTTGCAAGGATCAAAATCCGTGTCGTCATCGAGATAACATGGTTGTCACCCAGAGAAGATAGGTTCATCCAAGTGGACTACTGGATGCATGGCGTAGCTGCAGGTTTCATAGCTAT
Organism: Hyparrhenia diplandra; assembly: GCA_015847255.1. NCBI lineage: Eukaryota > Viridiplantae > Streptophyta > Magnoliopsida > Poales > Poaceae > Hyparrhenia > Hyparrhenia diplandra. Next base: position 151,459 of record JADLZK010011321.1, read on the forward strand.
AGCTTGCTTTGGCCGTCCAGCACAACCTTAATTAATCCTAACCAAATCTGATCTTGTATGATTGGTGCCACAGCGCATAAACTATACTTTCTGTGCGACTGAGCAATGGATCTCCATAAGCACATTCTCTGATGCCCAAATCTTTACGATCCTGACTTTAACCAAGAAAGAGGAATATTAGCCGTGTAACTCGTATTTCGTCCAAATGTTTGATGGAGTACCAATTAGCAAGTGGGAATAACCTAAAGGATACTGTGACTATGAGTGAATAGGTTTTACAATTGTTCTCCAGCAAAACACAAGTTAAAACAACAAAATTAGACACAGCCCACCAAAACTGGCCCAAGCCGGTTTATGCAGTGAGAGCTTTGCTGGCAACCAAAACTAGCCTGGGCCAGTTGGTTAGTTAAATCGACCTGGGCCAATTTTTTTAGTGCCTGCACAAAACCATCCTTGTTGCTTTGTTTCTTCATTCCACCTCTTTAAACCTAATATTGTTTAAACTGCATAATAAACTTGGACATCATGTTTCTATCATCAAGACAGTCTTTAGTAATCACGTTTTGGAGCCCGAACAAACAAACCGACTTTTCACGTGGAGTGGACCGGACCCAACCAAAATCAGTTAGGCCGGTTTAACTTTCTCAAATGTAGTATCTGTTGTAGTACTAACAAACATCTACTGTGCATGGGGGCGACTTTTCACGTGGAGTGGACCAGACCCACCGGTTTAACTTTCTCAAATTTAGTATCTGTTGTAGTATTAACAAACATCTACTGTGCATGGGGAGAGGGGAGGGGGGCGCAAGCCCCCTACTTGCCCCTGGTCCGTCGCTGCTTGCAAGTTCGATTAGGAGTTGCAGTGGCCAGTTGCTAGTCCCAGAGAGGGTTGAATATGCGTGGTGTGGACCATGTCTACTTGAAGATGCTTCAATTATTTAGAAATACTACGTGCACCGAGATGTTGCTATATCTTATAGCATAAAATTAATAGACAATTAAACTGAAATAAAGACTTAAATAAATATCAACATAGTTTAGGGACCTAACTGGCATAATTTCACGAGTTTTGATGATTTATATATTTTTAGGGATTAAATAGAAAAATACCAGAGTTTGCAAGCAATACGACATAAAGACTTCCATGACGCAACTCGACTTGAAACCCACGCAAGAATATTCTAGAAGATACTAGAGGACACGACCACGGCGCGGGGACCCCCCGACAGGGAGCCGGGGTGGCCGCACCCCGGGGCCCAGTCAGCCTCAACTTCTTATGCGGTTCAATACCGCCATTGAGGTGCAATCTACGCCATTGTTCAAGATCGGTTTGATCCAAGGGCCACGGTGCATCCTCCGGGGCTATATAATCAGACCCCCTGACACTGAGTGAAACTCTAAGTCATTCTACTCCATACCAAGTCCCATCATCAAGACCCCAAGTCAAGATCCCAAGCCCTAGTTCCACCATAATTAGAGCATTAGCTATTAGGCTAGTTCTAGAGGGGAAGAAGTATGATAACCTGTTTGCCAAAAACCAACTGTAGAGGGGAAACAGTATGATAACCTGTTGGTCTGATGCGAATTAATGACGCTGCATGCAAAATAGCATGTTCCCATGTAGACATTGGGAGTTTTGACTTTATAAGTAACTCTGCAAGCCCATTCTGTGTATGAACATGGAGAGAACTGCACATACCTTCCTCTCTATTGTTCCTCACATTATCACTATACTCTTGATAGTAAAACTAGTTATTATATAACAAAACTAAATTTATTAAAGAAGAAATAAATAAAGAAAGAAAATTTAAAAAAAATAAGAAAAAAAAAAAGAGAGAAGGATGTTATGAAAATCTCGCCATCTTGATGTAGCGCGACTCCACAAAAAAGTTGTTTTACCCATCATTTTTTTCGAAGGATCTAGAGCTAAGAAAAGTAGTTCCACAGTTGAAGCAAATAACGTTGGTTGTTTTGGTTGCACCAAAAGTTCTACCATACGGAGCTTAAATTAGTGGAAAAATGGATTTTTTGTGTTGAAGTGTAGGGATAAAAACGGACAGGGAAAACCATGTCTCCTATTTCTATATTTTTATCTGGAAACAAGATTTGTGTTGTTCGGGTAGTAGTTTTAGGGCTGATAAACCGGTGATGTTGATTTGAGAGAAAAAAATTATATTATGGGTGATAACAACATACACATTTTGACATATTCACTTTTCGACGTATAAAAATGAACATATACGGTCAAAAACACCCATAAAAGTACGGTAACGATTATGCATGTATAAAGTCACACAAGAATATAGACATATTGATATACTAGCATGAACCCCAGCGCAAATGCGCTTGAGGCTAGGAAGCAACAATATTATGAATATGAAGTACACAATTAGGTGGGATAGATACAAATAGTGATATGAATGGAAAGGTATATTCATTATTAGGGAGCCTGAAATTTGGTGATCGCAACCTAAACATTTTCTGGTACATAGTGGAAACCGCCGAGGACCAGGAAATCCTGAACAAAGCGATTATATTTTGCATGATGGTGTGGACAGGTTATGAAAACCAAATGTGAATTTGGTGACTGCTTTGATCTAAATATCAAATGTGCAGAACAGACCATATCCTGAGTTTGTTTTTTGTACGTAGGTGAGATGTTTTCAGTAATTCAGAAAGGAAACATTTGACAGGCGAATAGGCATGCAGGAGTAGAGATTGAGCAGCAGACTGTTAGGTGCCACTATTAAGGAAAGTGTAATTAATTAATTTTAAAGCTAAATAGAAGAGTTGAGGTATTTACGTATTGGGTATATTTTGGATGGTGACTGTTATTTCCCAAGTGGTAACTGATATTGCTTGAGAAAATATCATCTTAAAGGTCACATTCATGTCATTTCGAGCAAAGAGGTAGCATACAACTTTTTTTTCCAGTAAATTTGATTATTTGTCAATTGCTCGAACTAATTGGTAAACAGAGATGCGTCCTCCTGTTGGCCATATGCGAGTAGGAGATCGACAACGTTGATGTGCAGCCGGGGCGGAGGGGGCAGGAGACGTGCAGAGGGGGCAATGGTGCGGGCCGGGCCAGGTACGACGGTGGTGGTGGTGTCCGCGCGTGTGAGCGAGCGGAGGCGGCGCGGGGGGAAAAGGTGCAGCGGAGTGTGCGGTTTTCGTGGGGCTGTAGAAGGTTCGTGAGGGGAGGAGAGGATGGTTAGTAGGCCGTCGATCTAGAATCGAATGGCTGGGAAATAAAGATGACGTGGCTCATTCTGGTGGAAAAAATGGTATACAATTGTAAGAGTAAGTATAGATTCACCTACACGTTCTATGCATGGGTTAACACATTAGCATGCACAAATTGGTGATTAGCAGCAGTACTAACACAACAAAATACCATATAATTATTTAGAAAAATGATGAGAAATTAGGATCCTAGCTTAAAATCAATAGGTGGAAAAACCATCTCTCCCAGTTCGCATTTATGGAAATAGGATCTCGCAACCTCCCTCGTTGCCCTACAGGCGCTTCAGATGACCTCCCACCCAATTGGGGTTGCACCGGGATCCGAAAGACATGGGCACCGCTACGAGTAAAGATCTTCCTGCGGTTGGTCGGATGCGGAGGTGACATTGGACTGCGAACGGGAGGTACCACCATGGCCTTGACGCAAATGACAACTGCTTTCTTTGTGGCCGGGAGACGCGGAAACCATCTACCACATCATTGCTTCTTGCTCATTCTCGAGGCAGGTGTGGTGGACCATCCTCGCGGTCCTTGGCGTTGACTCCTCGCAGGTAGGCCACACCTCGCTGTTAGACTGGTGGGACAAATGGAGAATGAGATGGCACGGAGACAAGCGAAAGGGCGCCGACTCCTTATTCGCCCTGGTGGCCTAGCAGATCTGGAAGGAACGGAACGCAAGGTGCTTCCGCAGCGAAACCTCCACACCACCGGGTAGCCTCCATCAAGCACACCCGCCGATCTATATATTGAAGCCGGTGCGCGCAATCTTAGTTGTCTAATCCGCGAGTAAATAGGCTTACAAGTTATTTGGGAGGCAGTGCTTTTTTTATACCATTTCCTCCCAAACGCGCTTCCACGCATTGCAAACACACTCTGCTTAATCAATGATATCATTGATATGTAAATTTTTATGTATTCAAGAAAAAAAAATCATTTCTGGAACAAAAGTAGGAAACGGGTTTAGAACGGGATGAGATTTTTAGAAGGGATAAGCCTAAGTTTTAGAACCAGGACAGTAAGGGATTGAGCCGCTACAGCTGTTGAAAACATAGAGCCACCGCTAAACCCTCGATACAAGTTTATAGACATTGACTGATTTTTTTTTTTTTTTAAAAAATAGTTAAATGCAGTAGAAAATAAGGGATTTGCTACCATCTGTGCAGACAACGGCTCTGAACCAATTAAGATCTGAATTGACACAAAAGATGTACAAATCTTAAAGCAGGATCAAATGGCCACGTCGTTGTCTGTAAAAAAAAATAGATCTCATGCTCCTGCTATCAGGGGTGGCACTATAGTATCTGATCATCATGGTTCTCCAACGCTACCGACGGACGACATAGAGTGAACGTACGCACTGAACCCGGCAGTTGGCGCCGCGGCGCCACGATGCGCGTTCGTCGGGAGGACCGGCAGTGTGGCGTCCCGGGACTGCAGCACGTTGAGCGTGCACAATGGACGGGCGCTCCCTGGGCACCGGCTGCGAGCACCAGAGCCCAACGACCAGCATGCGCTCCATCTCCCACACGTCGAACTGGCCGTCCAGCCTACCGTCGGCGGCCTCCAGCACGGTGCCGCGGTCGTAGAGAGCTCCCACACCCGCTCCGCTAGCGTCAGCGTCTCCCCGTCCGGCAGCTCAGCCGTGGCCGGCTTGCCGCAGGCGACTTCCAGCAGCACGACACCGAAGCTGTACACGTCGGAGGCCCTGCTAGGCTTGTGCGTGTTCACCAGGTCCGGATCCATGTAGCCCATGGTGCCCATGACGACCCTGGTGGTGCGCGGCACGACGCCGTGGTCGAGGAGCCGCGCCAGGCCGAAGTCGCCGAGCTTGGCGGTGTGCGAGGAGTCCAGCATGATGTTGCTGGGCTTGATGTCGCCGTGCACCACGCACTGCTCCCACCCCTCGTGCAGGTAAGCCAGCGCGGCGCCGAGCCCCACTGCGATCCTGTACCTCTCCGGCCACGCCAGGAGGAGGCGCTCCACGCCGCCGCCGTAGAGGTGCTGGTCAAGGCTGCCCTCCGGGACGAGCTCGTAGACGAGCAGCAGGAGGAGGCCGCCCTTGCGGCGGCTCTCGCACCAGCCGACGAGCTGGACGAGGTTGCGGTGCCGCAGCTGGCTGATGATCCGGACCTCGGCCTCGAACTGCCTGCGGCCCTGTGTGGAGGTCTCCGGCGAGAGCACCTTGACGGCGACGTGGCGGTCCTGCGCCGCGAGGTAGCCGCGGTAGACAGTGCCGAAGCCGCCTCTCCCGAGCTTGTTCTCCTCGTCGAAGTTGCCGGTCGCGGCCGCCAGCTCGCGGTAGCGGTACCTCCTAGGCCCGATCACTCCTTTCTCGAAATCTAAATCTGCTTGGTCACGGTGTTCGTCCTCGTCCTCGTCATCGGAGTGATCAATTGAGTTGGCGCTTGCCTGCAGCCGCCGCCTCCTCCTCTTTTGTAGCCGGAACAGGAGCATCACTGCCGCACCGCAGGCGAGCAAGGCCGAGAGCGGCGCAACCGTGGCGACGACTGGCGCTACCCACCTCCGCGACCTTGTTGTTGTTGTTGTTGTTGACGGTGGCGGTGTGTTCGTTCGCACAACGGAGCTGAAATGAAGATGATGAACAATGAACATACAACATGTCCATCTGCAATATAATCGTGAGCAGGCAGGCACGTACCTATTCTCCCATATTGCGAAATCGCTTCCACTGGTGGTCACCTGGAACCCGTCCGGAACGTACTTGCTGACATCGTACCTAGGTCCAACCTTGGCTACCACACACTGCCGTCGATCTCTGCGACGTATGCGTCGTTGTCAGCGAGTAGAATCCGCAACTTGCTGTTCGGCCTAATATTGTTCCGAGTTCTTATCTTCATCATCGTAGTGATCTGGTCTTTCATGCTCGGATCAAAGAAATGGTCGTAAAACTGCAATATAATGGAAGAAATTATATTGATACATAAACATTGATACATACAACTATAAACACGTACGATGCAAGGGGTGCCTGGATGCGTGAGGATGTAGGCGTAGCCCTGCAATATGTTGGCCGGCGGGAACGGCCAGCTCTGATGCGTCTTTGAACCGGTGTCGTGGTTGTCGACGAACGTGACGGCCTGACGTGGGCGCAGGCCGACCAGGCCGGGCGCCCTCCCTCGGCGTCCTTCATCCACGACAGTTGGCTGTAGTTGAGCGCGGCCTGGAGGATGCCCTTGGTGGTGTAATCGAACGCCGCCGCGGGGGCCGCCGACGGCGTCCACCCAGTCGGCGAGGACCTGCCGGTGCTCGTCCTGGTCGGCGCGCGGCCTCCCGTCCTGCTCGTACGCCAAGTACGTCCATATCTCCGCCACCGCGAGGTCGGGCGTGGTGCTGCTGATGTACCCGCCGGCGACGGCCGGGGAGTAGCCGTTGGCGAAGTCGAGGCGCCAGCCGTCGAAGCCGACGGCGTCGCTCTTCATCCACTGGAGCCACGCCGTGAGGTCGCTCCGGACAACGTCGTTCAGGTGGTCGAGGTCCGGCGCCGGCTTGTAGTCCAGGCCGGTGTCGGCGTTGCCCGTGCCGTCGGAGTAGCTGTCGTTGCGGCAGATCATGTGGGGACCCCAGTCGAGGCGGCCGTCGGGGGTGCCGCCCTCGAAGATGCAGTAGACGCCGCGGCTGTCCTTGCTCTCCGCCGTGCGGTGGTTGAGGACGATGTCGGCGATGCACTTGACGCCCTTACCGTGGAACGCCGCGATCAGGGCCCTCAGCTGCGTCTGGTTCCCGTACTGCGACACGTTCAGGTCGTACAGACGCCCCGGAAGGTAGCCTTGCGCGTCGACGGAGTGCGACGGCGGTGGTAGCCACACATGGGTGATCCCGGCGGCGGCGATGTCGTCCACCTGGCTCTGCAGGTAGTCGTACCATCCGGATCCTCCCTTGTTCCATGACTCCCAATTGAAGGCCTACCAAAACGCATGGATCGACTCAGTTTAATTGCAAATTGATATCTACAGAAAAATTAGTAAATAAGTAACATTTGATGATAATGTTTTCTTTTACCTGCAGCAGGATTTGGCTGAGTGCAGATTGGGACGACAAGCCCAGCAGGACTACGACAAGAAACAGGCTGCCTCTTCCCACACGCATATTTACATCTGTTTCTAAGTGCAAGCTACCTTCTTTCTATCGAGAATATTAAACATACATGTATGTATAGTATAGCTGGACTTGTGGAAGCCGCAACTCACAAGTGGGATGGGGGCGGCTAATGGCCTCTGCTGGTCAAACCGTCGAAGCAATGCGAAATGGGCAGATTAAGAATAGTAGACAAAGCAATTGTTGCGCTTGACCCAGTCAGGACGTAACACGATCGTTAACACTTTAGCTTCTGCAATTATTCTTTTGGCCCGCTGGAAGGTGGTGCTGTCTCTTGTTGATTTTTTTTTAGATAATGGATAACAATATCCGTCCTCTACATTCTAAGGATGTACACAGCTCATTATTACAAGCTTTCGAAGAACAGAAAGAGAGAGTCTCGGTCTTAAATCGACCAGGAAGCTAAGTCAAACAATATAAATATTTCCATCCTTTGTTGGATATATCTAAAGCAATAAATTCTAATTTCTTGCTTATTGTTGAGCGCTTCCTTGGCTATCTCGTTACAGGTGTAGCTGTGCCCCATTGCATAACCAATACGCCCCTCATGAAAATTACCTGCAAAATAGAATTAGATTTCTTTTGATTAAAAACCACATCATTTCGGCATCTCCAGAGAGCCCAGCATATGGCAGCCACCCCCACCCAAATCAATTCTCTAATCTTTTTATTTTGATTAGTTAGCCAATTCCCGAACATATGGCTAATTGATCTAGGTTGAGTCAGTCCAGTAGCAAAAGAGATAATCCTCCAGATCATTCTGGTAAGGGGCCAGTCTAGAAATAAGTGTTGAATAGTCTCATTCTCATTACAGCAAACACACTTCTGACTCCCTTTCGTTTTTTTTTTAGCAAGATTGTCTTTAGTCAATACAACCCCCTCTGTAAAAACCAGAGAAAGATTTTAATTTTTAGAGGAATCTTTATCTTCAAAATCATCCTATGTCGAAAAGGTGTTTGTGTATCAATAAGGTATAAGTGCGAAAGGCCATGACAGACACAAATGGTTAGCAGCAAGAAGTTTCCTTAGGTCGATTTTCAGAGCTGAATGAAACATACATAGGCACATGTCATTGTCATACAATTATTCAGCTCCTGTAGCAATTGTCTCTTGCAAAACCTTTGAATTCAAACGGTCAAACCCCTTATATGATAGTACCTTCCTGCTGCTTTTGTCTTAGTCTACCATTATCTTTGCTTTACATGTCAATCATGTCTTGATGACTTTTATTTTAATTTCTGAAGACGCAAACGCCTTATTTTCTGAACATTAATATAGGTGACTGGTTCGGCCTTTCGAAGATGCCAATTGAACTGCTTATTTTGTAACCATTAATTTGACTGCTTTAGAATTGGGGGTTAAGGAAATTACTTCTATTGTTCAATCTGAATGATAGGAGACGCTACGCTATCAAGTTTGGTGAGATGAGAAAGAAGAGGCTTGACGTCAGGTTCGGGCCATTTATGCCGATAGAGAGGTATGTACAATGACAGGTGAGGCGAACCAAAGAAATGATATGCCTTAGAGGGTGAGAGGACCAAGGTAGGTGCTAGCCAACTTTGCTTTCAAGTTTATGCTGTGTGCCTAATATTTGACCTTCATAGTTAAACTGAGTCGGTATTCTTTAATGGTTTTTTATAAGATAATTACGGAGGAAGATATTCCTGCATGGGTTGACAACTGAATAACTGGTGATGGCTTTCCATTTGGAAAATCAGTAGGTGATAGTGTGAGAATCAGATTACTTGATTTTTTTTTTTTCTGCATAGATGCCAGCCAACACTTTTTTTTTTTTTTTTTTTTTTTGTCTTGTATAGTAGTGATTAGAATCCGATTACTTCACATTCATATAGTGTCACCATAACCAATTGTTGACCTTAGACAGACTAAGGCACGATAGTGTGAATTCTTTTCTTTTCTTTTTTTTGTCTCTGGTACTGTCCAAAAAAGGTGTTGTCATCACAGATATTGATAAGTCTACATGCGGCTAAGTTTGTCTTTTTGTTTATTGCACAGATTATTTACTGTTTAAAGGTGTCAATGTGTTGTCACATTGTTTGATCCATGGTAAACTAACACTGCTGAAATTTTTTATCTTAAAATTCCAAACTGATGTAAATACTTTGTGTCCTTGTAGGAATAATAAAGGACTCGTGTTCCGCGGGAACTGTGCCAAAATGGTTGATAAAGCAAGGAGCACGGTTTGGAGTAAATCAGTGTGTCTACCATTTTGTCTTTATTTCAAGGCAAAATTTGCCACAGGACACTAAAAGTGGTGCGCTTTTCTTTGAGGGACACTGAAAGTGAATTCCTTTGCTGAAACACACATTCGTTTGTTGCAAATTTGCCAAAAACACATTTCCACGCTGGCAAGGAGAGAAAGCTGGCAAGTTGGCGGTTTGCCCCTGGTTCGTTGGGACCCTGCCCCTACGCTCACCGACCGGGACCTCCACGGCCGCGCCGAGCCGCCGCTAGGATCTTCATAGCCACGCTGAGCCGGGAGCGTCCCCACCGATGCCGACGCGGACGCCGCGAGCTGCCTTGCCGAACTCACACCGCCACGCCCAGTAGCGCTGAAAGCCGCCGGGCGCGGGCTCGCCACGCCGCTGCGAACAGGGGGAGGCGAGCCGGCCGCCGCGTGCCGCCGCGAGCACACGAGGCGGGCTGGCTGCCGCGCGTGGGCTCACACGCCGCCACCGCCGAAGGGCGGGGCGAGCCGCCACCGCGCGCCCGCCGCGAGTAGGGGAGGGCGGGTTGGCTGTCGCACGCCCGCCGCGAGCAGGGGAGGGCGGGCTGGCCACGCGCGCGGGCTCCGGGCGCGGGGCTGCCACGCCGCCGCCCGCGGCAGGGGGGGGCGAGCCGGCGCGCCCGCTAGCATGCATGAGAGGGCGGGCTGGCCGTCGCGCGCCGCCACGGCTCCGACGTGTGACCGCCTTGCAGGATAGAGCTGCCCCCGCCGTGGTCGAGTCGGCCCTCGATGCCGTCCCCTCCCTGCCCGGTCGATCGAGCGAAGAAGGCCAAACGAGCGGGGGCAAAACAATCCAACTTGCCAGCGTTCTCTCCATGCCGCGTGGAAATGTGTTCTCGCAAATTTGCAACAAACGAATGTGTGTTTCAGCAAAGGATTCCACTTTCAGTGTCCCTCAGCAAAAGCGGACCACTTTTAGTGTCCTGTGGCAAATTTTGCCTTATTTCAACTGTCCTGCTTTTGTTATTGTCAGCAACCATTCAGACATCATATGATATAATTTGGTCCAATTGTTGTAAAATATGTAAATATTCATTAGTGGTTAGATGTTGGTTGGTTTGGATAAACTGCAATCAGATTCCATGGATTGTCTTGTTAGGCCAATCCAATCTGTAGGCCATTACCCTCAAATAGGTGGTAATAACTGTGGTTGGATTTTTTATGCTACTAGAAGTCCTTCTCCGCGCGTTGCTGCGGGTAGGAAGGAGGAATATAAATGAGATTTCTATACAATTTTATTTGTATATGCTCGATGAAAATAAAAGAAGCTAGTTATGCAGTGTAGAACACATATATAGTATATTGAGATTCTTAGCATTTGATGGTATTATTAGCTTGGTGCTCATGCTCTCATCGTAAGATAGGCCAACCGTGCATGGTGGGGCAGATCATACTAATGTGAATAAGCATTGGCAAGCTGTGCAGGCGTGCAGCTTGCACAACAGTGGAACAGGCCGGCAAGAACGTGCCAAGTACTTCCTGGCGCGCCGTGGAATTGTCGAACGCGCAAGCTATGTAGGCGTGCAGCTGCTGCCAAGGCAAGTTGGACTTCATTCTATCTGTTTAAGCCCATAACAGAGCCCAATAACGCTTCCCACGATTCAGTCTTCTCTTCGACGATAGCTGCGTCGGATGGGGACGATAGCTGCGTCGTCGTCTCCGTCTCCCCACGTTTTGTGGCGCTCAAGCGCTGCCCTCCTGCAGTCCTACCGTGATGAGTCGGATCGATGAGATCCCTCCACAGACCACAACCCCATCCAGCTTCTCGCTTTAAGCTTCAGCCATGCATGCATGAGCAGGAGCGCATGCAGATGCAGCGACGGGTCAGCTCAGAACTCACCCAGCCCTATTTTCGTTTTGCGCGTCTCGTAGATTCGCAGCAGGAGACAACAACTACTCCTTCTGATCAACGATCATTCCTCCTCACTTGCGAGTCCGAGCAATGAGCCGCGTGGTACTGCTTGTGCCATGCTGCTGCTACGGCCTCCCAGAAGCTCTGCGATCGGAGATGGCGGCGATCCTCACGAAGGGTGTTGCTGTGGAGGAGGATTCATATTTAAAGGCATGGTGCTGGAAGAGGGGCAGGCAGAGGAGACCAGCAGGCGGCTATTCATTACTTGGTGCGCCTGGATTTCAATGTTGAAACAGACAGCGACGCCTCAGCTCCACACGGATGCGCAGGAGGGCGGGAGCACTACTGGACGAAGCAGACGGCAGTTTTCGATGACGTGGCTTAACCACGGCTCATAGAACTCCTAAGTGGGGGTTTCCCATATAGAAAGTTTAGATATCAACAATCTTGGTAAAAGCTACATATTCAGTGTAAAAGTAGAAACCTACAAGTCCCTGTGTATAATACATTCTGTCTATAAATCTGATAAAAATCTCTGTACTTTTATAATATGCAGGGGATTTACAGTTTGCGTGCATTTTGTAAATTTTACATATCAATTAATATTTGCTAGAAGATGGTATTTAGATGCAAATGTTTTGTAAACTACCACGATTGCGTATACTTTTTAGCTTCTATTACCAAACCGTCCTTGGTGGGCTTTGTTGCATTTTGCTCAATATTGAGAAGAAACTTTGAAGCATTCAGTCAGATACATTGTTAATTTAATTGTGGTGCACTCCTCTTTGGTATAAAATCAGAAAATATGCAACCTTTACTTTTTGAAATTTGGTATAAAGTCAGAAATGCAAATATTGTCTGCAGTAGTAATTAATCATGCTTTTTCTTGATAAGGGATGTACGGAGTAATCATCTATTTGAACACATGTTATGCATGACAAGCGGTGGATTATGCCATAGCATTCTTGGTCACAGGGAAAAGTTAACAGCCCCAAAAGGTTTCTATATGCTTTATGCTTGATTGTTTTTTGCCACTTGCCAGGCTTGATGCTTGCTTTGTTGCCAGTGGAGGTCTTTGTTTCGATATTATGTCTGGAGGTGCAAATAGCCTTATCTGTTCGTGAGCTGCATTATTACAGTGATGGTGTGTGGCTGCTGCGGCTGGACCATGCTAAGGAGCAACACTAGCACCTAAAAGATTATGGGTGACGGGCAAATTTAATTTTTGCGTGGCGGGCGTCCACGCTCGTCACCCCTAAAGGTCACGCAAAATCGGGCAACAACCGTGGCCCGCCCACGGTTAATAAAAAAAAAAAAACCCGGTAGGCCCCCCGAGCCCGCCCGGCCCGATAGCCCCACCGGCCCGCCCGCCGGGATGCCAGATCCGCCCGCCCGGGATGCGGGGAGCCGCCCGGGAGGCGGATCCGCCGCCAGGAGGCGGATCCGCCGCTGGAGAAGTCGCCACCCGCCGGAGACGCAGCGCCACCCGCCGGAGAAGCCCGCCACCCACCGGATCCACCGCGAGGAGGCCAGATCCGCCGCCGGGATGCGGGTTCCGCCGGGAGGGGGGATCCGCCGCCAAGAGGCCGCCATCCGCCGGATCCACCGCGAGGAGGCCGGATCCGCCGGGAGGCCGGATCCGCCGCCACGCGAAGATGGATCCCGCCGGGAAGGAGTGGATCCGCCGCCGGAGGAAGGAGATCCGGCCGCCGTAGTCGACGCCGCCTTGGATCCGCCTCGAGTGCCATCGCCCCAGCTCCACCGTGGTGGAGGCCGCCCGCCGGCTCCGCCGTTGGATGCCCTACCCTGCCTCGATCCGTCCCCGGCGTCGCCGTCGGTGGTGGCCGAGGAGGGGGAAGAGAAGAGGAGGGGGCTTGGGAAGGAGAGGGAGGAGGAGGGGGCGCCGTGGGAGCGGCCGGGAGAGGGCGCCGCGCGGTGGGAGGCTCTGGATCGAAGCCCGAGGGGAGAGAGGTTGGTGGGGCGTGAAGACAGAGGGGGAGGAGGGGCGCGGTTGGTGGGGCGTGAAGTCCTGAGAGTGCCAAACCCTAACTTGCTGTATTTATATCGACGGCTATCGGGCCTCGTTTTGGGCACATCTATTTTTTTCGTGACGGTCCATTTAGGATGCCCGCCACGGAAAATTGATTTGGCGCGTGGCGGGCGTGTTAAGGTGCCCGCCACGCAAAATCGATTTTCCGTGGACGGGCAAAAACACGCCCCGCCACGTAAATTAAAACTGGATGTGGCGGGGGGTATTTTCCGCGGACGGACAAAAAAAGTGCCCGCCACGGAAAAGATTGTGCCAGTGCTCGCAAAAATCAAATCAGTACTAGTGCAATCTGTTCTATGGATGGCTATGTGTGCGATTAGAATTAGAACTGGCAAATCGAGCAGGTTGAGCTCACTGCCATTTTGTAAAAACATGTATGTGTCATGTGTCTAGTCCCTGACAGGTTGAACTCCAACGAGCGATTACTGCAGGTATCCCTAGTCAACGAGCGATTCTAAATGAATCTTGAATCTAGGATAGTCTGGTATCCCTAGGCCTCGTTTAGATTGCTAAAATTTCTAACTTTTTACCCACTTTCTCTCCATCACATCACATTAAATACACCAAAAAGACATATGTTTGGAGTATTAAATGTAGGTAAAAAAAATAACTAATTACACAGTTTATATGTACATTGCGACACGATTCTTTTGAGCCTAGTTCTTTCCATGGTAGGATGATATTTATCACTAACAAACGAAACGTGCTACGATGTATGCGATGTGACATTCGGTTCCAAATATTTGCCATCTAAACAAGGCCCTTTTTCCTTTCAGGTATGATGTACATGAGAAGACTTGTCATTCTCTGTTAACAGTGATTACTGCAGGTAATTGTTGCAGAAGATGTTGGAAGGCAGTTGTTGCCTGTTGGCTTATGGTTGCATTTGCTACTGTACTTCTGTGTTATATTTGCAGGTGTAACAAACAATTTAGAGCTTGATTGCTTTGTTTCTTTCATCATGCAGTTGTTTGCTCCATTGTAATCGCTCATTTAAGATCCAGTAGAAGTAGGAGTGGTGTTTTACGGTAATCATCGTGTTACCGTGTCAACCATATTTAGTAACACTCTGTCCAACTAATGAAAAACACGCCTAGGCGTGCTCTTAAAAAAAACACAGTTTAGCCATTTTTGTTCGTTGTTGACTAATGTACGCAACATAGTGCCTTAAGGCAATAAATTAATGTACCTAAATATAAGTGATTTTAGGGGGTTAAGAAATAGTTTTGTCAACGAGATAGGAGCATCATCTGTTGTAATTAGAAGTATGCTCGATATGAAAAAGAGATCCCTCATCCAAAACTGGCTTGTCGGCAAACCAAACAGGCCCGCCCGAGAACTGAGAGAATGCAGCAGAAACAGAGGGGTAGTGACAGTGACTGGTGCTCTGCGTAACTGCGTTTCGTTTCGAGCTGGTGTAGATAGAACAAATGGCTTTATTAATAGTCATACAAATTTACAAAAGGTAAAGAGGGGTTGTAGTATGATTACTCAAAATCACAATTACTCTGTAATACATTTCTTGAGCAATAACTTGCTGAAGACACAAAGGTTCCGCTTCCTGCGGTCCAGACGGAAGGAGAGGCGGCGGTACTGGGCTCCTACTTTTTTTTTTTTTATCAACTGGGCTCCTGCTGGTGCCTACGGGCCAGAGAAGCAAGGATGGTCCAACTTAAGACTGGAGCAACAAAATAAGGCCAGAGCCCAAGACAAAGAGTGAAGAGAATACTTTTCTTATACACGGAAATTTAAAACTCTCAAACCATTATAAACCAATTTTCATAATAATATAAAAATATATAAAAAAATTAAAATGTTTTTTCTGACATATTTTTTAAACTCCTTTTATACATTATTTTCTAGTCAAATATTGAAAGTTTATTCTATTACAACATTTTTGAACAAAAATAAATTGAGAGTTATTTGTGAAAAAAAAATAACTTTGGGAGTTATTTGTGAAAATTTTGTAAAATATTTTAAGAAAGTAAACCATTTTAATCAAATTTAAAATATGTCCTCCAAAATTAACTTTTATAGTTTTGTCGGACAAATTTTAATTTTAATTTTTAAAAAAATCATATTCATTGCTTAAACAAATTTTAGCAATTAATTTTTCCATACAATTAAGCTAATGCAAAAGCAATGATTTGAAACACATAAAAAAGATGGGTTATTTGTTCCATATTATTATAGTTTTCAAAGTTTGGAGAACTACCATTACTATTTACCAATTTTGAAACAAACCATTACAACTATTTTATTAGTTGAAATACGCCACTATGTACGCTTGGAAGGACTTGGGTCCACCTTCATGCGTATGAAAGGTACATATATTTCTGTATGGACGATATTGCCCTCAACTCTCCCTCTCTCAAGTAGGCCTCACTAGTCATATCCTTCCTTCTCTATTTCTCTTACCAGGAGGTGGTTTTGGGCGCACACGAGGGTGGTGGTCGTCATGGTGTCTACACTCGCATTCCTATCCTTCCCGAGTTGCTCGCCTCCACGCTATCCTACCTCATCGGCACCAGCGGCGTGCCTGTACTGGTGGGTTTTGTTGTCGACGCCATGGCGAGGCGGACCTCTCACGCGCGGCCCTAGCAGGCGGTGGTCCTACACATGCCACAACGCGCCGTCAAGGGCATGGGCCGACGGGATGTTGAGGGCAATTGTCACGCCACAGATCTAGAAGCAGGCCTCGAGACATTACTCCAACTCGACGGCACCAAATTAAGACACGACTCCAACTCGACCACATCATGTGTCCTTGACAATGAGCTCCCACTAGACATGGCATGGCAGACCTCGGTACCACATGCTCCTCCTCCTCGCTGCACAAGTAGCCTCCCTCGCCCCATCAAGGCAAGGGTTTACCGCCGTGGTGATGCGGGCATGGCCCCTGGTGTGGGTGTAGGAGGCAGAGGAATGGAGATGGCGTGGTGCTCAGCAGAAGACTGTGGAGGCGGATGTCAAGGCATGCCTCCACACGTCAGCCAGTGGAGAGAGAAGTAGCAAGGGTATTTTGCCTACAAAATATGTGTATGAATGAGATGAGTTTGTAGTGGTAAAACAGAGGAAAGGGAAAACGTAGTGTCGGCGTTCCGAGAACCGGGGGTGCCTCGGGTGCCGGCAATAAAGAATTTATGGGCCGTGTGCCCCCTCCTCCTATGGCGTAGCGCAAGATGGACACAGACACGGCGAGTTTATCCTGGTTCAGGCCAACGGGGCCCTACGTCCAGCGGGTGGTGTCCTGCTCGTGTTACCTCGCGCTCAAAGGTGAGCTTGTAGTAGGGGTTACAAGCGGTGTGAGGGAGAGACGCTGGTCTCAAGCCCCACGATCGTGGTGGTAGTGGTGGTTATGCTTTTGTCCGTGCGGGGGATCCCCTGCTAATGGGGCATTACTCCCCCTTTTATAGAGGGAAGAGGGAAGTAATGTTTACATATGTGGATGCCTAGGTGGCTAATTCCCGAGGCTATGCTCGTTGCATGCGCACGGCCGAGGGCTGGCTGGCTTGGGCGTTGTTTGATGAAGACACGCGTCCTAATCCGATGGCGGACGTGCCGTTTCCTGGTGCGGCCCCGAGGATCTGTGAGGCGTCCCTCACAGTCCGCATGGCGAGGGCCGGTCCCAGGAAAGCTGGCCGTGGCGTGTCATAAGCCCGAGGGTCTGGCCCGTCGTGGCGTCTTGGCTGCGTTTCTGGGAAATGAACAGTGTTGTCCTGGTTTCCCGTGCTGGGCGGCGTAATATGTCACCGGTTCAGCCTTGTGTCCCATCGGTCGGATTTGGGAAGTGATCTGGCAGGTCGATTTGACTGGGCGTAATCGATGGCCCTGGCGCCTCGTCTGCCGTGTAACCGCATTAAATGCAGCTGTTTCCCTTCCTTGAGACGGAACCTCCCACGCCCGAGGGTCTATGACCCCGGGTGAGTGGGTTGAGCCACCTCGCTCGAGGATGGAGAGCTGGGTCTCCCTCGGGCGAGGCGGAGTTTTTGCGCCCGAGGGTGGTGAGCTAGGCCACCCTCGGGCGAGGCGGAGGTCTCTCATCCGAGGCTGGTGAGCTAAGCCACCCTCGGGCGAGACGGAGATTTGGGGTTGAATCCGAGCCTTAGGTTGGCCGATGATGACGTGGGGCGCCATGGTTCGTCGTCTTGTAAAGGTCCCTGACCTTGTCCTCCGTGAGCGTAGCGAGCTCTTTCGTCGCGGTGACTCCAGTGGGCCGTCTGTGGGCCGACTCCGTCTTCACGTAGGCGTCGTGGCTCTTTGGCCTGGTCCACCGTCTGCTGGGCCGTCCTTCTAAGCGGGATGATAGCAGGCCGAGTTTTACTGGGCCCTGACGGGCCGACGATTTCTCGTTATATGAGAATGTCACGGGGCCCGATATTTAGGACCGACCTGTTAGCCGAGCCCCCCGGCGAGTGTGGACTCCGGGGGTTGTGCCATTCCGTCGCCTTGTTTTTTTCGAGGGGTGGTTCGTCTACAATGGGTGCGCGCGAGCGCACCCGTTGGGTGTAGCCCCCGAGGCCTCGAATGGAATGGCGGATTCCTTCGAGGTCTTTTATACCCCGCACGCTGGCGAGGCTGAAACAGCTCTTAAATTGCGCTTGTTTGTGCGGAGTCTGTTCGGTTTTGCGTGGGCAGCCCGAGGCCCGCGCTTATGTGCGCAAGGTCGACCCAGGCTTCCTCGACTTTGATTATACGCTCCTCTGTCGCCCTCCCCGAAAGGGAGGAGGAGGGGGAGACACACCTCGGTGCCCTGAAAGCCGACCATGGTGCGCTCCGTTTGAACGTTGTAACGGGTCAGTTTAAGTGGGGTGCCCGTGCCCTCGCCGGAGCAAGGGTCGGCTATGTGATCTAGGATTCACCCCATGAGAACCCTCGGACCGCTTAGCAGATCCCGGGGTTTGACGGGTCAACCCCCGAGGGCCTGTAGGCCTCCCACGGATGGGACATCTCTATAAGCAGCACCCGCGGGTCTTAAACACGTTCAGGAAATCCCGGGCCCCGGAGGGCCTGGGTATAGCCGGTTGTGCATTTCCATCCTGTCCCTGGTTCGGGTTATCCTGAGGCGACTGTAGAAACCCATGTGGGCCCAGCCTGGCAACCTCTGGATCGTAGGGTGCACGTTGACGTGCGCCAGCCCGAGGCTCGTTTGGTTCCCGCCGGAGGTGAGAACCGTCATCGGACTGACTTTTTTGCCCCTTAGGGTCGGGCGCCTGCTGGATATGAACGGCCGGACGGTTTTACCCCTGACTGGGAGACGAGGCGTCTCCTCGCCGCGCCCGAGGTGACGTGCCGGTTCCAGTCCGATGGGACGTGGCTCTGTGGCTTCTCGTCAGGGGCAGTAATCGAGAGCACCGTCAAGCTGCATTAATGCTCTTGACGGCTCTACCGCGCGGCTGAGCCGTTGGATGAGCGGTTCCGGTTTCATCACGGGCCGTTCATTCCAGGAGTCGGTTCGTTTGCCCAGGCCGGCGGTTTGCCTTCCCGTCCCTATAAATATGGGGGTCGCCGGGCGGCGGCGGATAGTTGCTCCTTTGTTCTTGCCATCGCCTTCTTGCCTTCTTTGCTGCAGCAATCAGGAGATAGAAAGAAAGATTGGGAGAGATTAAGGGAGAGATCCACTTGCCTTTGGCTCGTGCGAACGGTGTTGCCCGTGGTTCTTTGTTCTTCGCCCTCCCGTTTGTCCATGGCGCAATCTGGTGGTGGTGACGGCGCGAGGGAGGTGCTCGATGCCGAACCGTGGCCGAGAACGACGGCGACGGAGGAAAAGCTTCAGCGCCTTGTCGAGGAAGGGCTTCTTCGCCCTCGTACCAATGCCGAGCGGCCGGAGTGGATTGCGCCACATTGGACCGAGGAGGAGCCTAACCCTCCTGATGGCTATGTGGTGAGTCTGATGGATCTTCACCGGCGCGGGTTCGGGATGCCGGCGGGGCGGTTTATTCGAGCGATTCTTCATCATTATGACGTCGAGCTCCACCATCTGCCCCCGAACTCGATCTCTCAGGCGGCTATCTTTGTTACCCTCTGTGAGGGATTCCTGGGGATCGAGCCGCATTGGGACCTTTGGCTGTGGTTCTTCAAGGCAGATCTCACCACTGCCTCGGTGGTGAAGGGAGGGGCACGGCGGGCGTTGCGCGTTGGTGGTTGCGCGCTGCAAGTCCGATCGGAGCAGACAAGGCCGAACCGAGCTGATGGGTACATCGTGTCCAAGCTCACCTCCTCCAACAAGGGGTGGCAGGACCAGTGGTTCTACCTCCGCAACGACGGGAACGCGCTTCCCGCGTACACCGGGCGTGTCCTCAAGCAGCGACCGAATAAGTGGAATTGGGGTCCACCCTCGGCGGATCATCCCCGGTTGGAGGGCCTGAGGCAGGCGGTCCTGCGGCTCCGAGAAAGGGAGGTGAACGCCGCGGCTGTGGTTGCCGCTTTTCATCGGCGCCGGGTGTTGCCATTGATGGCTCACCCTTTGTGCATGTACCAGATGACCCCCTCGGCCGTTGGTCTTGAGGAGTCTCGGATGTCGCCCCTTCTGCTTTCCACCGATGGCCTGGCCAAG
The DNA here is from genome assembly GCA_015847255.1 of Hyparrhenia diplandra. Lineage (NCBI taxonomy): Eukaryota > Viridiplantae > Streptophyta > Magnoliopsida > Poales > Poaceae > Hyparrhenia > Hyparrhenia diplandra. Next base: position 171,527 of record JADLZK010011321.1, read on the forward strand.
AGGGTGAGGGAGGCGTTGGGGTCCAACACTCCGTCCCAGATTCCCGAGATCCCTATGCGCCCCGCCCGTGGGTACATCTCCTTGGTAAGTGCTTTTTGGCTTCAGTGTTCTTGCATTGTCTTGTTGTTGCCGCGTGGCTACCACCGCGGTTCTTATTCCATCTTCTTGCAGGGTCGTTTGAACTATCACGACTCTCCTCCGCCTGTGCCCGATCTAGATGCCGCGCGCCGGGCGGCAAACCGTGCTCGGAACGAGCAGCAGAGGGCGCGGGCGCTGAAGGAGGAGGAGGAGAAGAAGAAGAACGTGGCCCGCGCCAACCGCCGGGCCGAGCAACAGAGGCGGGGCCAATCGCCTGATACCTCGACCACCGAGGAGGATGAGGATGAGGAGGACGAGTTCGTCGTGAACTCGTCGGATGACGATGTGGCGGCCCGTATAGACCGAGCCTTGGGGTTGCCGACCCACTCGGGGCTTCGCTACGTGCCCGAGCCTGAGACGTCGGAGGTCGCCGGGACTCGTGCGCCCGAGGCTTCCTCCAGCCGAGGCCCCGGGACTAGTGGCGGCTCGGGGGTTTCCCCCGATGTGGGCGCCTTGACGTTGCAAGGTGAGGCTCGGCGTGAAGGGCCAACGACTCCTGGAGCGTCGCAGGGCGCCGCTCGAGGTGAAGAGCCAGTGACGCCCCTTCCTGCCCCGGCTCCCGCGCGTGCGGAAACCGTGGGGGAGACGGCCCGTGCGTCAAGTGCGATGCCCAGGTCGCAGTCTTCCCGTGCCTCGGCCACACCCAGGGCGATCCCTCGGGCCTCGTGAGTCCCTTCGTGTTTTCGCAGTTAGCCTCCTTTCTGGTATTTTTTGGCTTCTTTTTGACGCGTTCTTGACTTCAGGAAGCGGGGGGCCCCCACTCTGTCCTTGCACCCCAAGAAGGCCCTGAAGGCTAGTGCGCAAGCCTCGGCCGGGGCCCAGAGCCGGGGGTTGTCTCACCAAGACGTTGTCCCACCTGCGTTGGGCTCCCCCGTGGTGTTAGCCCCCGAGCCTCAGGAGGGGTCGGGCCCGAGCCGGACGACCGAGATTTCTCCCGAGGGGGTTCAAGCCTACGGTGGTGATGGTGGGTCGTCCACCCAGCCTATGGTGATCGACTCAGAGAGCTCAGCCGGGCTGGCGGGGGCGCCAGCCGGGCTTGATTAAGCGTTTGAGGGGTCCCATGACGCAGCTGCCTCCCCGAGGAGCCAAGCCCCTTCGTCCGAGAGTTTCTCGGGGAGGAGCTCTTCGAGGCGGCGGAGACACGGAGGTCTTCACTTGTGTCGGCTCCCACTGATCCGGGGGCTCATGAGGCGTACAATCCTGACTTCCCGTTGCTCCATGCGCCCGGGTTGGACACACCCTTCGGCAAAGCGTCGTCTTCGGCGTTGGTGAGGTCCGTGCCTGTGGTCAGCAGCGAAGGGCCTCTGGACTTTTACTGGTCTGGGTTTCCCGAGCTGCGGGAGCTGCCGGTGGATGAAATGCTTCCTCCTGAGCCGACTCGTTGGGGTGGTCCCCCCTTGACCTTGGGTGATGTGCCCGGGGGTCCCGCCGCCGTGGTGATCGATGACCGTCCCGAGGTCCTGGCGTGGAGGACTCATGAGCAGATCCGCCAGTGGGTCGCCGACGGCCTTGCGAAGATGGGTGACACCATAACCGGTCGTCTCGCCGAGGCTGATGCGGTGAGTGTCTTGGCTGCCATTTTCCGCTGCATTTTCTTTATGTATGTGCCATAATTGGTGGTGTCTTTGCCGCAGAATCTCCGGCGATTCGCCCGGGAGAAGTCCGAGCTCCTTCGCCAGAATGTCCTGAACTGGACCGCCCTCGGGCAGACGCGGGTGAAATTGATCGAGGCCCAAAGCGAGACGTCCCGGCTTACTACTCTCGCCGAGGAGAGGGAGTCTCAGCGACAGGCTCTGGAGGCCGAGCTCGTCAAGGCCAGGTCCGAGGCTGCCAAGGTGGCAGCCGAAATGGCTCGGGTGAGCCGGGACTTTGAGGATGCGGGAAGCGGTCCCTCCAGGCCCTGGAGGAGGCCAATGGCGAGCGGGACAGATCCCGGGAAGAGGCGAGGAAGCAGGCGGAGATGTGCGACGCCCTGAACACCCGTATCGGGGAGTTGGTGTCCGAGGGGGAGACCCTCAGAAAGGAGAAGGAGGAGCTCCACAAGTCGCTCGCGGATGAGCACGGCGTGATGCTGGGCTGGCAGCTGAAGTGCCAAGGTACGTTCTTTCCTTTGGCAGGTTTTTCCGCCTTTGATCGCTTCATGTTGCTGACATCACCTTGGTGCCTGTCGCCAGAGGCGGAGAAGGTCCGGACCGAGGCCGTGGAGACCGCGGCTACGCTCGCCCAAGGGCTGGAGCAGGAGCAGAAGTCGTACCAGGAGCTAGAAGAGGCCCTGTCAGACTTCATCCGCCGCTTCGGGGCGGACAACCTGGAGGTCGGGCCCTCGGCTCGCAGTCGCCTGAGCGCCGTGGGCGGTTTCCTCAGGTCTGAGCTCCGGAATGCCTTCCGGTCTGGCGTGCGGACGTGCATGGCGGTGTTCTGCTCGCACTTCCCGATGCAGCCCGTGGTACTGAGCAACGTCGCGGGGGGCTTCTTCCTGACGGCTCGATCGATGACGAGGACGTGGCCGACCCGCGCCGGGAAGGATGCCGCCGATACGCCAAGACCCAGGAGTTGTATAACTTCGTGGGCGATCTTTGCGACGCAGTTGGCCTCCCGCTTTGAAGACGAGGTATGCCCTCCGTATTCCCCCATAGAATCAAGCTATGAGGCGGACACGGAGATGCGGGATGCCGTCTCCGAGGATGCGCCGACGGGAACGACGCCTCCCTCGGGGGATACCATTGCCGAGGATGTCGCCCGCACTGATGCCTCTTCGTCGGCTGTCCGTGATGCGCAGGTGGACGAGGCTCGCGATGCCCCTTGATCTCCCCTTGTATAAAAAGTTAAATGGATAAGGAATGTGTTCATAAACAATGGTGCTGCCCGAGGCCTTGTGTCTTGGGCAGGTGCGTTTATGATTGTGTTGCGTCTCTCGAATTTCTCGTTTATTGTGTGGCCGGGTCGCTTGCTTTCACCGCTCGCGAGATAGTGAGCATGGATGCCACTGGGGGCGGTCCGTACGGGTGCCACTAGGGACGATCCGCTTGGCTCGGCTACCTCACTTAGGATCTGTGCGTGTGCGACCTTCGCAACTTAAACGATCGATCCGAGTGTGCGCAGGAGAACTTTTTTCTTTGAAGAAAAAGTTTTGAAAAAAGAAAGAGGAGGGGGTCCCCCGAGGGGGGTCCCCCGTGTAGCCCCCGAGGGAGTTTTAGTCTCGTGCTGAACGAGGCTAAGACTCCCTTAAGGTATGCACAGAAGTATTTCTTCATAAAAGATGTAGATCTTTTATTGAGCGAAAAAAAACATAAGTGTTTGACTTCTAGTGCGAGGTTAAGGGTAGAAGCGACGTAGCTGTTCTATGTTCCAGGCGTTGGAGTAGACTTCACCCTTCTCGTTCTTCAACTTGTAGGTCCCGGGCCTTAGTATTTCGGCGATGAAATAAGGCCCTTCCCAAGGTGGAGTGAGCTTGTGGCGCCCTTTGTTATCCTGCTTCAGCCTGAGTACGGGGTCGTTGACTTGGAACTCCCGAGGCTTCAGTCGCTTGGCATGATACTTGCGTAGAGCTTGTTGGTATCTTGCTGAATTCAGGAGTGCGACATCTCGGGCCTCATCGACTTGGTCGATGGAATCTTGCCTTGCCTGCTGGTTGCCCTGCTCGGTGTAGGCTCGCAGCCTTGGGGACCCATATTCAATGTCTGTGGGCAAGATCGCCTCGGCCCCATAGACTAGAAAGAATGGGGTGAAGCCCGTGGCTCGGCTTTTCGTTGTTCGAAGGCTCCATAGTACCGACGGTAGTTCCTGGTACCATTTCTTCCCGTACTGGTTCAGCTGATTGAAGATCCTCGGCTTGAGTCCTTGTAGGATCATGCCATTGGCACGCTCCACTTGACCGTTGGTCCTTGGGTGGGCTACGGCCGAGGTGTCAACCCGGATGCCGTAGTCGTCACAAAAAGTCGAGGAACTTTTTTTTCCACGAAGTTGGTTCCATGATCCGTGATGATGGAGTTCGGGACTCCAAAACGGGCAATGATGTTCGTAAAGAACTTCACCGTTTCCTCCGTTCGAGGGTTCACCACAGCTCGGGCGATCCACTTGGAGAACTTGTCGATGGCGACAAGGACATGAGTGTGTCCTCCGGGCGCCCTTTTCGAGTGGGACCGACCATGTCGAGCCCCCATACCGCAAATGGCCATGTCGAGGTATGGTCTGCGGGGCTTGTCTTTGGAAGATGTGTCTTGCGTGCGTAGAATTGACACCCTTTGCAAGTGCGCACAACTTCATTTGCGCCCCCGTACCGCCGAGGGCCAGTAGAAGCCTTGCACGAAGACTTTACCGACTAGAGTCCTCGGGCGGCGTGATGACCGCATTCCCGCGGTGGGTGTTAACGAGCAATTCTTGGCCTTCAGCCGAGGGTATGCATCGTATGTATACTCCCGAGGCTCCTCTCTTGTAGAGTTCCCCTTTCTCTCCAATCAGTGTGAAGGACTTCGCCCTTCGGGCTAACTGGCGAGCCTCGGTCTTGTCCTCGGGTAGCTCTCCTCGGGTGAGGTACTCCATCAGCGGTTTTCTCCAGTCAGGGACTGGGTCGACCGCCATAGCTTCGGGTGTGGCTTGCTGTGTGCCGCCCTCGTGAGCCCCCGAGGGTACTTCCGAGGGGGTGTACTTGACCGAGGGTTTATTGAGGTCTCGGGTGAGGACGTTCGGGGGAACGGTACCTCGGGTTGCTGCGACCTTGGCCAGTTCATCCGCGGCCTCGTTGTAGCGTCTCGGCGTATGCTTGTGCTCAAGCCCATGGAACTTTTCCTCCAATTTGCGCACTTCCCGACAATACGCCTCCATCTTCGGGTCGTGGCACGCCGAGGCCTTCATGACTTGGTCGATGACCAACTGCGAATCCCCCCTGGTTTCCAACCGTCGGATTCCGAGGTCCGCCGCGATCCGGAGACCGTTGACCAGCGCCTCGTATTCTGCGACGTTGTTGGAGGCAGGAAAATGCAGCCGGATGGCATACCTCGTGTGAACCCCGAGGGGTGAGATGAAGAGCAAACCAGCCCCCGCGCCTGCCTTCATCATGGATCCATCGAAATACATGGTCCAGCACTCGGCCTGGATGGGTGCGGGGGGTAGCTGTGTATCGGTCCATTCGGCCACAAAGTCGGCTAGGACCTGGGATTTGATCGCCTTGCGGGGCAGGAATGATATAGTTTCGCCCATGAGCTCCACCGCCCACTTCGCCACTCTTCCCGTGGCCTCTCGATTTTGGATGATTTCCCCGAGGGGGAATGAGGATACCACGGCGACTGGGTGCGCGAGGAAGTAGTGGCGAAGTTTTCTTCGCGTCAGTACGATGGCGTACAGCAGTTTTTGCATCTGCGAGTATCGAGTCTTGGTGTCGGAAAGTACTTGATGATGAAGTAAACGGGGCGTTGAACTGGCAACGTGTGCCCCTCTTCCCGGCGCTCTACTACGACCACCGCGCTGACTACCTGGGTAGTGGCTGTGACGTAGAGGAGCAAGGTCTCTCCTGGGTTTGGTGGCACCAGGATTGGTGGGTTTGTCAGGAGCTTCTTGAGGTTGCCGAGGGCCTCTTCGGCCTCGGGGGTCCAGGCAAAGCGCTCGGACTTGCGAAGGAGCCGGTAGAGGGGCAGGCCCTTCTCCCCGAGGCGTGAGATGAACCTGCTTAATGAAGCCAGGCAGCCCATGACCTTCTGTACTCCCTTGAGATCTTGGATCGGACCCATCTTGGTGATCGCGTCAACCTTGGTTGGGTTTGCTTCGATGCCTCGTTGAGAGACGATAAAACCCAGCAGCATCCCTCGGGGGACCCCGAATACGCATTTTTCGGGGTTGAGCTTGACTCCCTTCTTGTTTAGGCACTCGAAGGTTTCCCCGAGGTCTCTCACGAGGTCCGTCGTTTTCTTGGATTTTACCACTATGTCGTCGACATAGGCTTCCACGATCCTTCCAATGAGTTCCCCGAAGATGATTTGCATGCACCGCTGGTATGTTGCCCCAGCGTTCCTCAGCCCGAAGGGCATGGTGAGGTAGCAATACATCCCGAAGGGTGTTATGAACGAGGTCGCGAGCTGGTCGGACTCTTTCATTTTGATCTGGTGATAACCGGAATACGCGTCAAGAAAGGACAACGTTTCACATCCCGCAGTGGAGTCGACAATTTGGTCGATTCGAGGCAAAGGAAAGGGAACTTTCGGACATGCTTTGTTGAGACTAGTGTAGTCCACACACATCCGCCATTTCCCATTCTTTTTCTCTACTAATACAGGATTAGCTAACCACTCGGGGTGGAATACTTCTTTTATAAATCCGGCCTCCAGTAGCTTGTGGATCTCCTCGCCGATGATCTTCCGCTTGGCGTCATCAAAACGGCGCAAGCGCTGCATGACTGGCTTTGAGCCCGGCCGGATGTCTAGGGAGTGCTCGGCGACATCCCTCGGTATGCCCGGCATGTCCGAGGGTCCCCACGCAAACGTCTTGGCATTCGCGCGGAGGAAGTCGACGAGCACGGCTTCCTATTTCGGATCCAGGTCCGAGCTGATGGTCAGCAGCTTCTCCTTCGGGTTCTTGGGATCGAGTGGGATCTTTTTGGTGCCCGAGGAGGGCTCGAAGCTCCCAGCGCGGCGCTTGGCCTCATGCTCGATCGTGATTTCGTCAAAGCTTCTCTTCGCATCGGCGATGAGTGCCTCGGCAATGGCGAGTGCCTCGGCATACTCCACGCTCTCCACGTCGCACTCGTATGCATGATGGTGCGAGGGGCCAGTCGTGATGACACCCTTCGGCCCCGGCATCTTGAGCTTGAGGTACGTGTAGTTCGGGACAGCCATGAACTTGGCGTAGCAGGGCCGCCCGAGGAGTGCGTGGTAAGTACCGCGGACCCCAAGGATCTCGAATGTGAGAGTCTCTTGCCTGAAGTTCGAGGGGTCACCGAAGCAAACCGGTAAGTCGATCTGCCCGAGGGGCTTTAGCTGCTTGCCGGGGACGACGCCATTGAATGCCGGCCCTCCAGGGCGGATCTTGGACTTGTCTACCCCGAGGAGGTCGAGGGTTTCTTCGTAGATGAGGTTGAGGCTGCTCCCTCCGTCCATAAGGACTTTGGTGAGCCGAGTGTTGGCGATGATGGGATCCACCACCAGTGGATAAGCCCCCGGGTTCGGGATGTGCTGGGGGTGATCCGACTGGTCGAAGGTGATGGCCTGGTCCGACCACTTGCGCAGCTTCGGGGTTGCCGGCTCCGTGGCATAGACCTCCCGACGCTCCTTCTTGCGCTGCCGCACGGACATGTTGCTGGTGCTGCCGCCGAAGATCATGAAGCAGTTATTCACCTTCGGGAACTCCTCGTTGCCCTTGGCGCCACCCTCGGGAGCCTCTTCCTCTTCACCCTCGGGGATGGCCTTGAGCTTGGCGAAATGTTGGCGTACCCTCTTGCACTCCCCGAGGGTATGCTTGACCGGGTAGCTATGGTTCTGGCATGGCTTCTTGAGCATGTCATCGAAGGTTTCTTGTGGCGGGGGTCGGGGCCCCTTGCGATCGACCGCAGCCACCATGTCTTCATCGTCCGCTTGGGCGGCGTGGCCCTTGCCCTTGCGGCTCTTATCTTTCTTCTTTTTCTTCTTGCTCTCCCGAGGTTGCGATCCCTCGGGCTCCTCTTCCTTGCGCTTTCCCTTGCCAGAGCCCTGATTGAACAGAGCCCCGACAGCCTCCTCACCGCTGGCGAACTTGGTGGCGATGTCCATCAGCTCGTTTGCCTCGGTGGGAGTCCGGCGCCCCAGCTTCTTCACGAGGTCTCGGCAAGTGGTGCCGGCCAAGAAGGCCCCGATGACGTCCGAATCCGTCACATTAGGGAGCTCGGTCCGCTGCTTGGAGAAGCGCCGGATGTAGTCGCGCAGGGATTCGTCGGATTTTTGTCGGCAGTTTCGGAGATCCCACGAGTTACCCGGGCGTAGGTATGTGCCCTGGAAGTTACCGCGGAAGGTTCTCACCAAGTCCGCCCAGTTTGATATGAGGTTGGGTGGAAGGTGTTCCAGCCAAGCTCTGGCAGACTCGGAGAGGTACAGGGGCAAATTTCTGATTATCACTTTGTCATCGTGTGCCCCTGCGAACTGGCATGCCAGCCGATAGTCGTCCAGCCATACCTCGGGACGAGTCTCTCCCGTGTACTTCTCGAGATGGCTCGGGGGCCTGAAACGCGCAGGGAGTGGTGCCCTCCTGATGTCCCTGGTGAAGGCCTGAGGCCCGGGCGGATCAGGGGAGTACCCTCGGTCCTCTCGACCTGCCTGTGCGCCTCGTCCTGCTTGTCGTCCCCGAGGCGAGCCACCTTCGTGGCGAGCCCGCTGCCGTTCGATCTCGTCCCTGAGGTCAGGGGCGCCTCGGTTGCGGTCGCGGTGCGGGTCTTCTATGCGTTCCCAGACTGGGCGGTTGCAACGGTTGTCGTCCAGGCGCTCCCGGACTGGCCTTGCCGGGGCTCGGCTCTGATCCGGGTGGACGGAGCCCTGCCGACTCGCCCAATTCCTCGCCGCCGTGACGCCACGGCCCGATCCCGGAAGCGGAACTCTCCACTCGTTGCACCGCCGCCTTGTCAAGGAGTTGACGGAGGCCTTCCCGTATGCGCCTACCCTCGGTAGTGGAGGGCTCGGGCATTTCTCGTACCAGCATGGCGGCCGCCGCCACGTTGAGGCTGGCTCTGTTGAACGGGGCCGCTATGCCGGGGATTGGAGGCACCCCGGCCGGTCCGCCACGTCCGCCGCCATTGTGAGCTTGAGGTGCCCCTGGGGCCTGCTCGCGTTGAGCCTGCTCTCGCCGGATGTTCTGCTCCAGTCGCCGGAGTCGGGCAGATTCCGCCCGGATTCGTTCCTGCAGATCTCGTAGCTGGGCGTTTTGGCCGGCAGGTGCCGGCGCCGCTACCGGATGGACCGGGGCAGAAGCCGCCGGCGCTGGAGCTCGTCGTGGCGGTACGTCCGCGTCATCTTCGCTGGAGACGTCAGTGAACTGGCCATCCTGTGGCGGGACCTCGACATTGAAGCATTCCCGCGTGGGGTCATAGTACTCGTCCTCGTCGTCGGTTCCGGGGGCGCCGAACGCGCGGAGGAAGTCCCTGTTCTCCGGACGGTAGTGTGATTCCGCCCGTTCTCGGGACCTGGCCCCGATCGTGCGGACGAGGAGGCGGGGATGGGGTCGTGCAAAGCATCCTTCTGGGCGGATGCGCTCTTCCGCGTGATTGTCCGTGGGATAGCGTTCCCATGGGGACGACGGGAGGTCTGGCCGTGCTCTCCCTCGCGCGGCTTTCGAAGTCTCTCCCGGCGAGGAATTACGGTACTCCCTTCCGGTATCACCGGGTGCGGACGCGTTTCTCCCGATGATTAGGGTTTGGGAATCCCGCCCGCCGCGTCTCTGGGTAAGGATCTTCCCGACGTCTAGGGTTCCTGGGAGCCCTCCTGCGAGTCGGCACCGGGGGTGTGTTGTCGGATTCGGAATCCGTTGCTTGGATGCGCCTTGCGCGCTGATGGGTCCGCCTTGCCCGCCTTGCGCGGCGGCCGTGATGATGGGCATGCCGTTGCGGCAACGCCGCCCTCCTTTCAGCCGTCATGTCGGGCAAGAGGATCATCTCGTAGTTGTGGCCGAGCGCCACGAACTCCAGCGTCCCGAAGAACAGCAGTGTTCCGCGCGGGAGCTCGTGGTCCGGCGGCGAAAGGTGGAAAACGAAGGTGGAAACGCCATGGAGGCGGACGGGGATACGGATTGCACACAGCGCTCCCCTACCTGGCGCGCCAACTGTCGGCGTTCCGAGAACCGGGGGTGCCTCGGGTGCCGGCAATAAAGAATTTATGGGCCGTGTGCCCCCTCCTCCTATGGCGTAGCGCAAGATGGACACAGACACGGCGAGTTTATCCTGGTTCAGGCCAACGGGGCCCTACGTCCAGCGGGTGGTGTCCTGCTCGTGTTACCTCGCGCTCAAAGGTGAGCTTGTAGTAGGGGTTACAAGCGGTGTGAGGGAGAGACGCTGGTCTCAAGCCCCACGATCGTGGTGGTAGTGGTGGTTATGCTTTTGTCGTGCGGGGGATCCCCTACTAATGGGGCATTACTCCCCTTTTATAGAGGGAAGAGGGAAGTAATGTTTACATATGTGGATGCCTAGGTGGCTAATTCCCGAGGCTATGCTCGTTGCATGCGCACCGCGGAGGGCTGGGCTGGCTTGGGCGTTGTTTCATGAAGACACGCGTCCTAATCCGATGGCGGACGTGCCGTTTCTCGGTGCGGCCAGAGGGATCCGTGGAGGCGTCCCTCACAGTCCGCATGGCGAGGGCCGGTCCCGGGAAAGGCTGGCCGTGGCGTGTCATAAGCCCGAGGGTCCGCCCGTCGTGGCGTCTTTGGCTGCGTTTCGGGAAATGAAACAGTGTTGTCTTGGTTTCCCGTGGCCGGGCGGCGTAATATGTCACCGGTTGACCTTGTGTCCCATCGGTCGGATTTGGGAAGTGATCTCGCAGTCGATTTGATCGGGCGTAATCGATGGCCCTCGCGCCTCGTCTGCCGTGTAACCGCATTAAATGCAGCTGTTTCCCTTCCTTGAGACGGAACCTCCCACGCCCGAGGGTCTATGACCCCGGGTGAGTGGGTTGAGCCACCTCGCTCGAGGATGGAGAGCTGGGTCTCCCTCGGGCGAGGCGGGAGTTTTTGCGCCCGAGGGTGGTGAGCTAGGCCACCCCGGGCGAGGCGGAGGTCTCTCATCCGAGGCTGGTGAGCTAAGCCACCCTCGGGCGAGACGGAGATTTGGGGTTGAATCCGAGCCTTAGGTTGGCCGATGATGACGTGGGGCGCCATGGTTCGTCGCCTTGTAAAGGTCCCTGACCTTGTCCTCCGTGAGCGTAGCGAGCTCTTTCGCCGCGGTGACTCCGGTGGGGGCCGCTCGTGGGCCGACTCCGTCTTCACGTAGGCGTCGTGGCTCTTTGGCCCGGTCCACCGTCTGGCCGGGCCGTCCTTCTAAGCGGGATGATAGCGGCCGAAGTTTTAATCGGGCCCCGACGGGCCGACGATTTCTCGTTATATGAGAATGTCACGGGGCCCGATATTTAGGACCCCGACACGTAGGAAAACTAAAGAAGTGGTGTTTGCAATGCAGGAGTCCAACACAAAATTTAGGTCGTGTTTGGATTGTAGGAATATCAAAGGAAAAGTATAGGAATTGAAAACGGAGGAAAGGAAGTGAGAATGGGTGTTTGGAACAAAGGAAATGCCAATTCATTTCCTCCGGGAATCCTCAGAGGCAGATGCTCGTTTTGGAGGAAAAAAGAATCCGCTCCGATCTCGGTTTTCGTTTCCTTCGCTTGCCCGAGGAAACTTACAAACTAATCACACGTTCGCATCCACTCGGCCTCCCCACGTTAGCATGCCGACACTGCCTCCGGGCTATTCAAACGCACTCCTCGAAAAAGAGGCGGAGAGAGAGAAACGCATGGCAAAGCAATGAATGGATGAGATTAATTGTTTTTGTTTTTTGCCTTCAGCTTGTATGAACGTATTGTCATTTTCATTAAGCACTAATAATGATCATTTATCATTGACTATGGTGCTGTTCTATAATTCCAGCGTTTCAATTCCTGTGTTCCAAACACCCTTGTCTACTCATTTCCTACGTTTTTTCCTTTCCTCTTTTTTACCACTACACACTCACCCTATTCTGCGTTTTTCCTATTCCCTGTGTTTTCGATTCCTGCGTTCCAAACAGGCCCTAAGAAGCTTGGTTCCACTCATTTGGCGTTGAGACAAACATCTTTAAGCCATTGACATGTGGACCAAAGAAGCTTGGTTCCACTCATTTGGCGTTGAGACATGCATGTTGCTGCCTTGGACTCCCCGGAGGAAAAACTGCAAGAGACTTTAGTGGATTATTTTTTTTTCCTCCATTTTGCACATGGAAGAAGCCTTTACGAAGGAAAGAGAACCACAAATCCTTTGTTCCAAACACAAGAACACCAATCCTTTACGAAGGAACGTATTCCTCCAAAAGTCTTTTTAGAATTCCTCCAATCCAAACACACCCTAACTGTAGCTCTTTCTACTTCTTTACTGCCTGGTACGTCTCTCCATGGCATTTGTTAGTTTTTTATTCTTGTAGGTGGTCTTGCCGATCGTGAGACAGCTCCATTGTATTTTCTCTTAGGCCAGTTTTAATGGGGAGTTTCATCTTCTAGTTTTCAACTCTTTACTATCTGGTACGTCTCATGATCGCATTTGTTAGTTTTTTTTATTCTTGTAGGTGGTCTTGCCGATCGTGAGACAGCTTCATTGTATTTCTCTTAGGCCAGTTTTAATGGGGAGTTTCATCTTCTAGTTTTCAACTATTTACTATCTGGAACGTCTCATGATGGCATTTGTTAGTTTTTTTTATTCTTGTCTTGCCGATCGTGAGACAGCTCCATTGTACTTCTCTTAGGCCAGTTTTAATGGAGAGTTTCATCTTCCATATTTCAAGATATAAAATTTGATATGAAATGGACCTATCTCACAATGCAAAGTTTCATCACAGGTTTCATCGATTATTTTACTATTTTATGGCTCTCACCTGCCTTATCATCTCACTTCTTGTTATTAGTTAATGAGGGATGAAACCCAATCCCTTTCTCAATGGAGATTTCACACGGTTTCCAAGTCATTGGAAACAACGCTCAAAAGGTTTTGCCATGGTTCTTTCCTAGAAACGTTCACCAGTTTATCGGCTAAATTAGCCTTGAGGCCTACTAATCGGTCTCGTATAGACTAACCGCCGTGTCCTCAGTTCGGTGTGTAAAACTATTTGTAGGGTGTGTTTAGATCCTAAAAATGGACACTATTCGAATTGAAAAGAACTGTAGTATTTTTTGTTTAGTTTGTGGTAAATATTATTCTACTATGGGATAACTAGACTCAAAAGATTCGTCGCAATGTACATCTAAACTATGCAATTAGTTATTTTGTTTACCTACACTTTTATACTTCATACATGCGTCTTTTGGTACATTTAATGATTTGATGTGATAGAAACTTTGAAATTTCAAGCCAATCTTTGGTGATCTAGGGTTGTGTTCATTACCCGAAATTTCACATGGTAGCACCGAATTTGGCACTGTAGCACTTCTCGTTTGTTTATGGTAATCATTATCCTACCATGACCTAACTAGGCTCAAAAGATTCGCCTCGTAAAAGACGCCCGAACAATGTAATTAATTGTTTCGTTTATCTACACTTAATAATTCATACATGGGGAAAAGATTGATGTGACATAGTTTAGAGTTTCAAACTTTGGGTATTGAACACAACCCTAAACATAGTCGTATTCCCTCCGTCTCAAAAAGAGTGTCATTTTAGATTTTGTTGACTTATTGTTTGATCATTTGTCTTATTCAAATTATTTATTTTGTTACCGCTTATTTTATCACTAAAGATACTTTAATAATAATTTTATTATTTTATAATTTGTATAGAAATTTTAAATAATATGAACGGTCAAACATAATTTTTTTTTTTAAAAAAACTAAAACTACGGTTTTTTTTTTTTTTGGAGTGAGGAAGCTTGTAGCAGGCCAGCAGATAGTGTGTGACAGCGGCAGCAACGCGTGCAAGCTGCTCAAAAAGGAGAGACCATTGACAGGTAAGGTAGGTAAGTGGGACCAGCACTAGTAGGTAGGATTGGACCCACATGGTAGCACGCAATTCATCGGTAGCGGCGGCATCAGTAGGCCTTGTGCAGGGTTGGTGTGCCTGCCTTCCTTTCGCAATTAACAAGGCACAGGCACAGGCACAGGCACAGGCACCGCCGCGGCCCAAGTTGCTACGGACGGACGAGACCTGTCCAGTGGCACTAGGCGCGCGCGCAAGGACAGCTAGCGCGGCTGTGGGCACCCGGCGCACCCGCCGCCGTTGGCAACACTACTACTGCCAGTTGCCACATGCCAAAGCAAAGAGCGAAAGGCGACACCGTGCTCCGTTGTTGCGGCTTTTTCCATCCACAAGCTTTTTCCATTCATTCATTCCTTCTCCTGATGGAGAGAGAGAACGATTCACACGCCGAGAATTGCATTTGCGCTGTTTGGAGAGTGCTCGTTTAGTCGTGTCGCACACGCCGGGCCGGCGAGCGGTGATCGGACCACGGGGAGGATGCACGACGGCACGGCACGGCACGCTCTGGCCCGGCGGTCCAGAGCGTCGCAGGCGGGCCCCGCGCCGGCGCCGTGAATCTCTCCTCTCGTGTCGCGTCGCGTCGGAACCCAGAAGAAGAGGGGCCACCGCTATCCGTTGCATTTATTGTCCCCATGGCGGTAGGGGACGCCGGCCGGTCCTCCCGTCTCCTGGCGTTTAATCTTCTATATATGGCGGAAACCCACTCCCGCGCCCGCGCAGTTCCTCCGGCATGGCTCAAACTTGAAAAGTCGATCGAAGTGTCCAGAGTGTAAAGACGACGGATAACCAAACCCATAACCTTTTTGTTATAAAAAAAAAAAACAAATACTCTTTTTTGATTGGCCAACTACGATTCTACGATTCTGTTTTACGAGCGATTGAAGGGACATGAGACGACGAGGCAGAGCGGGAGCGAGGCCGCTTTTTTCTCCGCTCACTCCCCACAGTCGGCAGTTTTGGCACGCCTGTCTTCTCAGATCACGCTCGGACGGACGGGATGGATGGCGCGAGATCCTCCCATGTGAACCGGATCCGCCGGAAAAAACACCAACATCACCCGGACCGCACGCAGTAATCGGCAGGGACTTTGCGCACGGTGGCGAAGAGTGCAACTCACGGGCTGACCTGACCACACTAGTGACCAGCAAAGCGCCGTCAGTCACTCTCGTCTCGGTCTTCGATGATAATTAACCACCAAGGCAAGAGTCGACTCGTGCAACGACGAAGCTTCGCCTCCCTCTTGCTGGGGGTATCGATCGCTTGCAGACAAGTCTGCAGTCCACGTGGTACGTACGTGCACGGTGCACCCAACACGTTAAGTGATGTGGTGTGTGTGTGTGTTCTCATTTTTCAAGTGATGATCTGAGTTTGAATCAAGGCGAAACTGGGGGCGGCCGAGAATATACGGATATACTACTCCTGCGCCAGCAGTGGTGTATCCCGCCACGTAGTGTTACCCGTCAGGTCACCGATCACGCATTCGCTTCAATTCGATGCTACCCCGTCAGGTCACCGATCACGCATCGTACATGACTTCCCTTTCGCTTCAATTCGATGCTACTCCTACGTGAATCGTGATGATGGGTCAGTTCATGAACCAAGCAAACATGCTTATGTTCAGGTCACGCTTCGCTTCGCTGGGATAACATCGATGCTGAATCGTTACGCAACCAACGCCTCGCTTTGTTCTGTTTGGGTTGGGTACAGTACAGCCATGATCTGATGCGCAGCCACCGCAACATCTCCGCGTGATCATGATGATAAAACTAAACTTGAGTGCAAAGCTGTGCTCATCTTGTCTATCAAGCTGTGCTCATCTGTTTATACAGCTCGCACACAAACTGTTTATAACATACTATAAACAGCTTATCAGATTACTGAGGCAAGGAAAATCTGGGGACAACAATCAGTTCGCACACAAACTGTTTATACAGCAAACATAACAACAAAATAATAGTAGCACTAACAATAGTAGTTCATCAGATTACAGACACAGCTAGCTAGCTGATTTTACAACATACGGACAGCACTACTTAACTTAATGATACCACATCACACCGTGCTGTTCTTACACCCTGTAGAGCAGCACCATTCTAGCAAGAAACAGCAGCTACAACAACAACAATGGACACCTGAACGGCCGGCCGGTGTCACTGACCAGTGACCGACCGACCGACGACCACCGGAGACGGACGCCGGACACAAAAACGCCGGCTTCCCATCGGTTCGGTTGGTTGTGGTTCTCTCCTCCGGGAACCAAACCCTAAATTACATAAGAGATCTACAAACCTTACTGACTGACTGAGAGCAACAAAAACGAATCCAACATCTACACGAAACGAACGAACGGGGATTAGCACTAATAATCCACTCAGTGCCCGCGCAGGATGTCTAAAATCCCATTCTGCGCGACGGCCGTTAACCTTCCATCACCCTCAGCTCTGCTGCAGTAGTAGGAAGGAGCCAAGAAGATGAGCAATGTCGGTCGGTCGGTGGTTAATTGGCGGCGAGGAGGGAGTCCCAGTCGATCTCGTACGACGGGTACTTGGTGAGCGCGAAGCCGGCGGCCTCGTCCCAGGGCGCCTCGCTGAAGTCCAGCTGCTGCATCTCCGGCACCGTCGGCGGCGAGGCGGACGGCGACGGGGACGGGCACGAGGACTCGGCGGCGGAGTCGAGGCAGGACGAGGACGCGTCGTCGGAGGTCGGCGAGGAGCAGTTGCTGGTGCGGGCGGAAGATGACGTGGCAGCAGCTGCGGCGGCGGAGACGGGCTTCTTGGCGCCCTTCTTGGACGCGGCGATGTTCTGGCAGAGCGTCTGGAGCTTGGCGTCGACGGAGGCGTGGAGCGGGCCGCGGGAGGCGGCGTTGTCGGGGAAGTTGAGGCGCGCCGCGTCGCCGCGGAGGCGGTAGGCGGCCTGGTCGTAGGCCAGCGCCGCCTCCTCGGCGGTGTCGAAGGTGCCGAGCCAGAGGCGGGTGCGGTTGCGCGGGAGGCGGATCTCGGCGACCCACTTGCCCCAGTGCCGCTGCCGCACGCCGCGGTACAGCTTCTGCGGCCGCGGCGGGGTGGGGGCAGCCGCGGACGCCTTCATGGGCTGGGCCCGCGGGCCCAGCACGGAGTTCTGGGCCTGGCGCTGCAGGTGGAGGCGGGCCTGGATGTACTGCATCTGGGCCGGGCTCAGCTGGCCTGCCTCATCGGTCGCGGCGGCGAACGGGTACCCGCCGTAGGCGGCGGCTTGGTGGAAGGAGAACGGCGACGAGGGACTGAGAGGCTGGTGCGGGTGGAGGAGCGGACTGGATCCGTGAGGAGCAGAGGAAGCATCCCGGATAAAAGGCTCGAGTGCTCTCATCAGCTCCTCCCCTGACAGATCTATAGCGGCGGCCATCTAGACTGTTTTTTTTGTTTTTTTTTTTTTTTTTTTTTTTCTGGTCTCTCTTCTAGTAGAAAGAAAGCAAACCAAGAACAAGATGAAGAAACTGGCAGAACCCAGCAGCCACAGTAAAAACAGATGGCAGTGGTGGGTATAGATCTGCTTACTTGCACAAGGGAGGTGTGGAAAAAGAACCCCTCTTGGCTACAAACAACCTACCTAGACTGCTAAAACCAACCAAGAAGAAGAAGAAACCGCAGACCTGAAGCCCAGGATCTAAAAGGCCCTGGGTCTATCGCTGTCTGCTCGAGGAAGACGAAGACGAAACCAAAGCAAGCAAGGAGATGAGATTAGCAGGAGAGGAGAGGAGGGTCGAGTGAAGTTTACCTGCGACGCGCGAGAACTCGCTCAGATCTAAGCTTACCTCGCTCAAACTCACTAGAAACTGTGGTGGGTGGGCGCTGGATCGGAGGCGGCGGATGTGGTGGCTGTGGACGGGGGGTGCGGTGGCTGGTGGCTGTGGAGTGTTGGTGGGGCGGGGAGGAGGAAAGGGGGCGCAAGGAGCTCCTTTATAGCGACGCCGCATTTCATTATCACGCTAATCCTCTCCGTCTCGCCGTAATTTCTGCCGCGGTGATTCCTGATTAGGGATTACTTCGCGCTTACTCCTCCTCGGCCTTTTCTTCTTCACAACGAGCGGCGTGTCGTGTCAGCGATGATGGTGGCCGAGCAACGGAGAGAGGGAGTGAGTCACTGACAAGTGGACCAGGGTCCCCGCGCGAGCCACGCCGTGGGATAATTGCAAGGCCGTTTCCGTCGAATGGGATCGGATGCGGAGGACCTGCGACGGGGGCGATGCTGCGGCGGCGTCCTTGACCAGTACCAGAGCGCCACGTAATGGTGTCACGGGCATGTGTGTGCCGCCTCAACCGCTTGGTGTCGGTGGTTGGACACGTGGCGGGGTTTCGTTTGTTGCGCCGGTGTTTGGTGTTCGAGACAGGCAGCCGAGGAGCTGTGCTAGGGAATATGCTAGAGCATTTTTTTTTTGTTTAAATTTCGTCCCGCTACCGCTACGAACTGAACTCATCAGCAACTTGTGAGGCCGATTACTAGGCGTCGAACCAAACAGTCTTGGGTGACCTCATCGAGTTTTATACGGCAAGTTGGTTCACCGGTGCTACACAGCTACTATACACTTGCTTGCAAACTTGTGACACATCTAGAGAGAACCAGCCCATTCGTGCCTGGAAAACGCTCCGATCGATTCGATCCAGAGCGTCACATAATATGGTCGAGGACTAGAAAAGGACTAGAAAAAGAACACAAATTATTCGCTTTTCTGCATCATGTATTGTGCGTGGTTGCGTTGCGTCGTTGGATAGGATAGGCACATGCATGCCGGCATCATTCATGGCCACTTGGTTTGGCGTCGCTCTCTCTCAGTCACCATGCCACGCATATCCTTCTCGTGCCGACGTGCCGTATGCCGCAGTCGCCCTACATGACGCCATTACACTGTTGGAGGAGAGGAGTCACACGCCCGGCCCATCCCGGCCATACCATGCATCGCCTCGCCTTTGCAGTGTCACGCGCCCGAGCATGGCCGGGTGGGGTGGGTTCACAAATTGTGCGTGCACATGCATGTGTGCCCGTACGTGTGCTTGCTAGCTCGTGAGAACGACGGAATTTACAATAAGCCAGCTACTTTTTGCCATGGCCCTTGGTGGCCGATAGTGGGCAGGCACCAAATGGTGCATTTCGGCTCCATGCTCCAACAGGTGAGATAATGTCTTAACCCTTTTGGGTGGTAGTTGAGGTTGAGGCAGGCAGGTCAACGATCATAAGCTGGGAGTCGAAGCAATGATTGAGATGTAAATAAAACTTTCTCGCCATGTGCAATTCTGCTTGCAACCTCCGAAAATGCAGGGGGGATTGACAAAACCTCTAGCCTAGATCTACAACGACCATCAACTTGCCAGGGCTCTCGCAAGAATCAGAACCAGGTGCGCCTTAGCTGGGAATTGATTTGATTATTAGTTGTACTCCCTTCATTTCAGTGTTATTATATATACTCCCTCCGTCCCACTGAGTTTGTCACCCGGATTCCGTGTCATCTTATTCGATGCTTCGTCTTATTCAAATTTTTTTCACAAATATAATTTATTTTATTACGACTTATTTTATCAATGAAGATACTTGAATATTGATTAATTTAATTTATGATTTGTATAAATATTTTGAATAAGACGGATGGTCAAACATGAAGTTCAAAAGTCAAAAAACGACAAACTCCATGGGATGAGGAGGGAGTAGGTCACTTTAGGTTTAGCATAAGTTATACATGTCTCGAACTTTTGATCGTTTTCATAGAAAATATATTCACATCCACTAGTAAATATTTAGATGGGGTACATATTAGTGCTTTTTTCTCGCAAACTTGGTTAAAGTTTGTCGAATTTAACTTAGGATAAAGGTTAAGTGATGTATACTTTGAATTTACTAGATAGTACTCCCTCCGTTTCAAATTGTAAAAGTCGTTTTTGACTTTTTGGTTCATCTATTTTGTTATGTATCTAGACATATTATTGTATCTAGATAGCTAAATGAATGTACCAAAAAAAGTTAAAGTGAAACGAAGGAATTAATAATTAAGAACATCTCATTTATGCTTTGCTTGGATTCCATGGTCTAACATTTTTTAGAAAGGCGGCAAAAGATTTACCGAAATTTTATTATTAGAACAAAAAAAAGGAAAACAAAGTACAAACTATGGAGAATACTACTTCGCTCACCCTTACTACCGCGTGACCCTGTTCAACTAGAAAGACTAGAAGAACAACTACTATTACTAAAATAATTGTACACCGGAAAAACTGTACATCAACTAAATAGACCAAAGAACTCGAAGCAGGACACAAACAAGGACCAACACAGGTCCTGAATGGACAATAGATTTAGGCTTCCCTACTTGACTGTAGGTCACTTGTTGTCGTGTTAGTTGCCAATTGGTACTGTAGGATACCATCTTTGGGGGGGGTTAGCGACTTTTGTTGAAAAGTTCTCCGACTGTGTTCCTTCCATATGTTCCACCAGAGGTATATCATGATACCGCCAACTCTTCTCTTCTCCGTTTTGTCGAATTTGGCTCGACATACGCACCAATAGCTGTGGATCGATCCTGCAGTGGTGACCGAATCTAAAACTGCTAGGTTTAACCATTGTTTGAGGTGTGTCCATACAGTTAAGTTTCCATGGTCTAACATTTAGTAGTTGGTTTAAAGTTAAAGGCTCAACTTTAGACTATTTTAGCCCATTTGTGTAATAGCTATTTAATTTGTTAGGTTGACCACTTTAAACCAACTGTATTTATTTTGATGCCCCACAGTCAAAACTGTCTAAAGTTTTAGTGGTTAAACTTTGTAGACCATAAAATCCAAATTAGTAATAGATCTTAATGAGAGCAGGTATTATAGCAGACTCTAAGCTGACTAAATGCTAACATGAAGGAGAGAAGAATTATAATACTTGCTCTGACATAACCATTTTTCTGGTCTGTCACATAATGCTAGGGCGTTGACCGAACACATCTAGATGCACAAAGAGCAACAGCAACGCACTTGAGTATCTGGAAGTGATAAATCAAATGTAGCTCTAACCTTCACCAGTTAAGCACGCTTTGGGCCTTTACGGAAACGAAGCTGAAGGACAACACCGGTAACGGCAGTTGAATTATGCTATGCGTAGCCCACATGGCTGCAGTCGTGCAGCGATGGTCTCGAGGGTTAGTTGTGGGCGAGCAGCAGCAAGGCTGCGTGCGCCTTGAATGAGCTGGTGGTGGTTGCCCGGCGCCGGGCTGCGGGCTGCCTGTATGCCTGCCTCGTCAGTCGGGGGTCCCTCGTGCCGGCCGTATTTGCATGCACCCATCTCGCCGCCGGAGACTTTGAGCCAGGAGCTCCGCGTCGCAAGCCATGTGCGCAGTGCGCGGCCTGTGGGCTGTGCCTGTGGGCGATGGCCGAGGACCGGAGCCACATGCGCGCTGCCCCTGTGCCGTTGGGCTCGCCATGTGACGCTGCCGCAGCTGTGTGTGGATCCTGTCCTGGTGATCTGTGAAAACCACCAGCGTGAGCTCGTGATTGCCCCTGGGAATCGCGGTTCTTTTTGTGCGTTTGTAGAGCCGGCGTGCGCGCACCGTGCGCCGGTGGGTGGTTCGAGGCCCCTCGGCGCTGTGTGCGTGTTGTTGGTTTTTGCCGATCCTCCATGACATGACATGCTGGGGGGTGTGCTTGTAGGCCTTGCCCAATGCTGTTTAGCACGATCTGGCACACAAAACTTGTTTGACAGGGAGGAAAAACATTGGTTTTTCGATCAGGGGAGATCGAGATCCTGCAAAAGGAACCAACTCATCAAATCTTTGCTTCTCTAGTCTGCACTCTAATCAAGACTTTCCGGATACTGGATCAAACGACTCTTGTGCAAATCAGGTTCCTCATTGGCATATATGAGCTATAGCAAGCATCTAAACTGACGCCTTCTAATCACTACCCTAGAATATGGATTCTGTGCCGGGTCTACAAGGCCCATCAGTGCCGGATTTGCAACCGGCACAACCTACTCGGCAGTGATGCCTTTATGCTTTTAGTGCCGGGTCTCCACCCGACAGTGATCGGGTTTATGAAAACAAAAAGGGAGATCCAACAAGCATGCTTCGCTACCCGCCGCCGTCGCCCTTTTATCGCCGCCGCCTTGCTCGTTGGCTACCTTTGCTACACTAAGCGTTTCATCCAATAAAACATATTCATGCATCATAGGCATTAGAGACAAAGGAGGGATTGGACACATCAAAAATCAACTCATCCACAAATCAATTCTTACATCACAGACAAAGGGGTAGGGTTCAACAGATCACAGAATAACTCATCTACAAGTTGATTCATGCAATATAGAGGGATGGGAGGGAAGAGGGTCAAGGCCAAGGGGAGAGTGGGGATGCCGCCGGTAGGCCAAGCCACTCCAACACCAGATCTGAGGCCGTACTTGTTGCATTCATTGCCCCCATGACGACAAATCTGAGGAGACAAAGTGGGTGAGAGAGGAGAGAGAACCATGAAGGAGATTGTCGAGAGAAGTGCGAGAGAAGAGAACACAGCGTGAGAAGGGAGGAAGAAGCTGCCAACCCTGCTTGGTTGTGAGGAAGAAGGTGCCAACTCCGGTGGAGGGAGGGATGGAGGGAGGGAGGCCACCCGCCGCCGTGAGAACGCTACCCCGCTTGGCCATGGTTGACACCGGGGAAGGAGCGCCGCCGTCGGCCGGATCCGGTGGAGAGAGGGAGTGGCGCCGACACTTGGGGAGCGGCGATGCCACCTGCCATCGTGAGAACGCCACCCCCTCCGTGGTGGACGGCGGGCAAGGAGCGCTACCGCCGTGTCACGCCCCACTTTTAATGGGACCTTAATCTCGCGTATTGGCGCCAGGATCACGCTACCAATACGTTTACCGAGTCATAGTAAATGGAAATCAGTTATAGATGAACTATTCCGAGCATATATTGATATAGGATAGAAGGTCTTACAGCGGTGATGAAGACACCACTCTGGATTATATTGATCAGAGTAGCCAACTGTGAAGCAGTGGTCTATCTGTGACAGGTCTGTTAAGGTGTCAGACCGTCTGGGCACAACTCCATGTTCCACAGGCAACTTGAGCGCGGATGGAAATCCTGGACTTCTACGTCTTTCTCCTAGCAACGTCTCGCGAACTCCTACGTCGTTGGTCTTCTACTTCGACAGCGACCTTACCTTCGGATATGCCGATATCTGTAAAAACAGAGGGGTGAGTACAAAGGTACTCAGCAAGTCCAAACCAGGGGTGGTTTGGTATATTAAGGGTTTTGGGCCCTAGCGGAGTCTCTAAAACTGCTCTCGCTAGTTCCCGAGGTTATCTCATATCGTCACCTTCACATATCACAGCAGGTTAGTTATAGCTAATCATAGATGTTCTTTCCTAGCATTCGCCCATTCCAAGGACGTGGCTATTCGAATAGATTCATGTAAACTCTGCAGAGGTTGTACAAATTTCCCCACACGATGGACACATCCTCTTCCATGATCAGTGGTCGACAGAGGTCCAACGAGATCCATACCCGCTTGAGTGCTACTCTAGGTATATTGGTATAATCTTCACCACGACTTCTCAGGGGTTGGAAGGATGACGCATCATCCTAGACGTAGCTTCAATACACACTACGTCCGACGTAGCTTCAATACACACTACGCCCGACGTGGCTTCAATACACACCACGCCCATGTGGCTTCAATACACACCACATAATCATAATCATGAATCTGTGCACCTAGCACTGCGCCACTGCGCCCAAACACTTACGTGGAAGATCACTCAGCATCCACGCCAACCGGACCTTAGGGCCACTCTCCCCATGTCTGCTCCTAATAGGTCGTTCACCTACTCCGGCCACCTTGGCTCCCAATTATACCTCAACCCAACGGGGTGTGAATCAAGCCGTCCCATTTATCGGCGTGTGGCTGTACGTAATATCGCACTAGGTAGAAGGTCTATGAACCGGTCCTTAGGGAGGCGAGTATCTCTCCGCAGGAATCCCTCACGGCGATTCCCGTAGCAATCCATCTCACAATGAACTACTATCACCCACCTCTTTTTGTTGGTTAGGGTTCATTAAACGATCTTACGTATTTCTTAATTACAACGTATGGCGTAGATAACGTGGATGAATACGTCATCCGAAGCTTAGCTCCATAGCTACGATATATCGCTCATACCACTATATACTAGTCCAATTATCATCATCATTATCATCGTTATATCATCACATTATTAAGGTCATGATTAAGGGGGTAAGGACTTGCACAGGATGTTCTTACTGATCGGATTGGCGTCGAGCGCTCCTAGCTTTGCCCGAACGGGAAGCTCCTAATCGGTCATCGAAAACTACCTCGGGTACTTTGATAAACCTAGCTTGAACTATAGCACACAAAACAAACATAGAACATTATAGTGGCAATGGGTTAGATGCATAGAGCTAGATTTTAGATGAATTATGGAAGTCGTTTCACGCTAAACGGAGTTAAATTGCATGAGTTATGGAATTTATAATATTAATCCCTAATTAAATCATCGGGGTAATATTATAATATAATTTTATCATGTAATAAAATTGGAACTAATTACATGATAAAATTCTATAAATCGAATAATGAATTTACAAATTTTCTGGGAATTTTTTACGATACAGGAAATATGATTTACAATACCCGCGTACACTACTTTCGGGTAGACCTAGCAATTAAACTAGTGTACACGTAAATCCATCCCTGTATGCGTGGACGACACGTGGGTCCCATGGGTGCCACCGTGGCCGCCACGTAGGCGCCATGTGTATTACAGAGGCCACGGTGGCACGGGGACGGCGTCGGGACGGAGGGAAACGGGAGGCGGCGTGTCGTCGTGCCCGATTGGTCCCGGCCGTGCCAAGACGCTACAATATCGGCAGTGGGCGTGGACGGTTCCCTTCCGTCGGGTTCAGCGGCGGCGCTCGCCAGAGTTCTCGCCGGGCGGCGAATCTTGGCCCAAACCTCGCCGCGTGGGGCTCAATCGACCCCCTCGTCACCCCGAGCTTGATGTTGACGGTCGGGCGGCGGGCGGGAGGCGTTTCCCCAAGGGCGGGCGGCGAGGCGGTTCCCCCGGCGGCGGCGGGCGGCTGTTTTGTGGCTACACGGCACCACTCGACAAGGAGGGTGAGGCAAATAGAAGAGGAGGGGTGGGAGGGGCGCACCGCACGCGTCTGTCGAACGCACTTGCGGCGACCACAGTGGCGGCGAGGCTTGGACTCCTTCTCCGGCGCGGGTTCCGGACCCAGGGGAAAATCTCGATTTCGCGAGGAGGGGAGGAGGGGGTCACGAGCACCTCGTGTTCTGGCCAGCCTGCAGGGAGCTATGGGTCTTGAGGGGCGAGTCGAGAAACACCGGGTGTGCTGTTATAGCCGGGGCGCGGTGGTGCTCGGCGCTGGTATTTCTCCGGCCCGGGAGATCTTTTTCGACAAGGCTATTGGCTTTGTGCGAGTGGACCTCCGGTGGAGTCCAGCTGCTGTAGCCGGTGTCCTTGTGCGCCTCGTGCTCGAGAATGAGTTGGGTGGTTGTCTCGTCACATCGTCCCCGGTAGCGGTAGGTGGTTCGTCATGGCGACCCGCCGTGTTCCGTCCGTCTGACGTGCGGTTGACCTAGCCCTGTGCTCGTCGTGCGGCTGGATTCACGATGCGCGTTGGCCCCTCGTATTTGGGACCATTTGGCCACATCTTGCGGTCGTCGCCGACGGCGAGAGAGGGACCGAGTTGTCTCAGCGTCGCGGGCGGGAGGAAGACGACGGAGTGGTGGGTCCCAGTCGTCGGTGAGAGAAGAGGGGTGAAGCCGGGCTCGATTCGTTGGGCTTAGGTCTTTGGGCCGGCCCCGATTCATGAAATGAGAAGGAGGAGGGAAGAAGGAGGGCTCTTTTGGGCGGTAGGAAGAGGAAAAAGAGGATTGAGCCCGAGAGCTCATTTCTAATTCCTTTCTCTTTTCTTTTTCTATTTCCTTTTCTTTCTTTCATTCTTCCTCCTATTTCTTCTCTCTATTATTTTATGTGTGCCACATATATATATATATTTATGTTATAATTATTTATACAAGTACATATATATTCCCATGATTTACATTCATGAAAATATTTATCCAATTGTACTTATATAAATATTCACATATATAGGTGCACACACCTTGTCCCCAATTCTATCATTTCAGGTGTAGCATACATTATAAATATTTGTATAAGCACATTTAGATTCCCATGACTATTATAGTAGAGAATATTTATTTATTGTGCTTATAAAAATATTCATATATATATTTTTGGTACACACTTGTTTCGGTATTTTATTCCCAGAGAAAATTCGTAAATCATTCTCATGCAATATTTTCCATAATTTAAATCTAGGGCTTACCTTGCATCCGCGGTCACCATAAAGTTCAACAAGCAACAAGCAAAGGAAACCTAATATTCTAGATGGTGACATGCAGGTTTTCAAAAAACAGGGTTTCGGTTTAGCGGAAATTAAATCAAGTTCTAGTTGTAATTCGAAAAGTTCAAATTTTTAGTGATTTTAAAATGATGCAAAAACACGGGTGTTACAAATCTACCCCACTTAGATGAATCTCGTCCCCAGAGATTCCAAGTCCTAGAGAGAAGGTCCTAGTGTGAGGCCTAAAGGGGGGGAGGGAGAGAGAGAGAGAGAGAGAGAGAGAGAGAGAGAGAGAGAGAAACTTCCATTGCTTACAGTCCTATCTTCATCGAACCTCTACGATTATCATGCTACTCCGTTTCCAGGGCAACACGACACTGTGGAGGGCATGCCTTCTGCTGTTTGACGATCACTGCTGCTTTTACCCCTTGTTCAAGCTAGGTTTATCAAAGTACCCGAGGTAGTTTTCGATGACCGATTAGGAGCTTCCTGTTCGGGGCAAAGCTAGGAGCGTTCGACGTCAGTGCCGATCAGTAAGAACATCCCAGGCAAGTCCTTACCCCCCACCCCTTAATCATGACCTTAATAATGTGATGATATAACGATGATAATGATGATGATAATTGAACTAGTATATAGTGGTATGAGCCTGATAACGTAGCTATGGAGCTAAGCCGGATGACGTATTCATCCACGTTATCTACGCTCATACGTTGTAATTAAGAAATACGTAAGATCGTTTAATGAACCCTAACCAACAAAAGAGGTGGGTGATAGTAGTTCATTGTGAGATGGATTGCTACGGGAATCGCCGTGAGGGATTCCTGCGGAGAGATACTCGCCTCCCTAAGGACCGGTTCATAGACCTTCTACCTAGTGCGATATTACGATATTACGCCACACGCCGATAAATGGGACGGCTTGATTCACACCCGTTGGGTTGAGGTATAATTGGGAGCCAAGGTGGCGGGAGTAGGTGAAGCGACCTATTAGGAGCAGACATGGGGAGAGTGGCCCTAAGGTCCGGTTGGCGTGGATGCTGAGTGATCTTCCACGTAAGTGTTTGGGCGCAGTGGCGCAGTGCTAGGTGCACAGATTCATGATTATGATTATGTGGTGTGTATTGAAGCCACATGGGCGTGGTGTGTATTGAAGCCACGTCGGGCGTAGTGTGTATTGAAGCTACGTCGGACGTAGTGTGTATTGAAGCTACGTCTAGGATGATGCGTCATCCTTCCAACCCCTGAGAAGTCGTGGTGAAGATTATACCAATATACCTAGAGTAGCACTCAAGCGGGTACGGATCTCGTTGGACCTCTGTCGACCACTGATCATGGAAGAGGATGTGTCCATCGTGTGGGGAAATTTGTACAACCTCTGCAGAGTTTACATGAATCTATTCGAATAGCCACGTCCTTGGAATGGGCGAATGCTAGGAAAGAACATCTATGATTAGCTATAACTAACCTGCTGTGATATGTGAAGGTGACGATATGAGATAACCTCGGGAACTAGCGAGAGCAGTTTTAGAGACTCCGCTAGGGCCCAAAACCCTTAATATACCAAACCACCCCTGGTTTGGACTTGCTGAGTACCTTTGTACTCACCCCTCTGTTTTTACAGATATCGGCATATCCGAAGGTAAGGTCGCTGTCGAAGTAGAAGACCAACGACGTAGGAGTACGCGAGACGTTGCTAGGAGAAAGACGTAGAAGTCCAGGATTTCCATCCGCGCTCAAGTTGCCTGTGGAACATGGAGTTGTGCCCAGACGGTCTGACACCTTAACAGACCTGTCACAGATAGACCACTGCTTCACAGTTGGCTACTCTGGTCAATATAATCCAGAGTGGTGTCTTCATCACCGCTGTAAGACCTTCTATCCTATATCAATATATGCTCGGAATAGTTCATCTATAACTGATTTCCATTTACTATGACTCGGTAAACGTATTGGTAGCGTGATCCTGGCGCCAATACGCGAGATTAAGGTCCCATTAAAAGTGGGGCGTGACACGCCGGTCGGATCCGCCGGGTAGAGAGCGGCGCCGCCGGTTGGATCCGACGGGAAGAGAGTGGCACTGGCCGGATCCGCCGGGGAAGGAGCACTCCAAGAGGAGGGAGAAGGAAGAGGAGAGGGCGCCCATGAGGTGGGTGAAGTGCGGAGGGAGGATGAGGGTAGGTGGGTGTGGTATACGGAGTAGGGAGATAGGACGGCGAATGTGAGTTGGAGTTAAACTGGAATCAATGAAAATTTTGAGTCTGAATGCATGTATCACTACCGAGGGCTGGCCGATAGAACCAACACAGTTAGATGTCACTGTCGGGTTTTTATACCCACCAGGAGTGAAGTGTAATTTTAGTCCCGGTTCTAAGACATTTCTTTCTTTTCTTAGCTCAGAACTGATCATACTGGGTATTTACTAGCGGTTTACTCAAATCCGTAGTGATGACGGTGGCGATGATGTACGACTACTCCGCCTCTCTCTGGGATCGAGTGTAGCAATGTCTTCGTGCTATAATGCCGCTCGCCATTGCTGAAAGAGAATCAATTCTCCCTCTTGTCAGTTGCTGAAACAAGGAAATGCTAATTCAAGTAGGAAAGTGTAAAGGAACCAAAGTCAACTAGTTGTTGCTTGAACGCAACGAGTAAAGGAGGCTCGGAGGAACCACGCACAAAACTTGTCATACTTACGAATGCAATATCAATTATACTCGTGTGATGAAAATGCGTTTATCACATAAGGTGCATCTCTAAGCACCTATTACAAACATTTCATTGTCACAAAAGACCTATTACGCTATAGATCATCAGCTTGGGGCATATAAGTAAAAATAGAATAGAACATCATAAGTTGGCAACTACAGTGCTATAGACAAACCCATAGATGACCCAATTTGGTTTCATACAAGGCTGATTTTAGGCCCAATGTTTTTTTGCAAAGATTTTAGGCCCAATATTGGTGTGAGAAAACTGTTTTACATATACTATTTTGGGCCTCGGATTATCTATGGATTAAGCCTTTGATCTTAACAATTTGAATCCTATATAGACAAATACATTACTTACGTCACGGCTCAAGATTCAGTTCTCTTGATTCTTTTGATAAACCTTATAGTTAAAATCCCAAACATCATTTCTCAAGCTTTGTTGGCCTCGATCAAATGTTGATGGCAAACTCAACTTACACTTGTGGTTCATACTGGCCATTCACCACATGGACCATCACTCTCACTCCGAACGAGTTGGATCTAAGAGCGTAAAATAAGCTATAGACCGGAGAATTCTCACTTGCAATATAACTTAAGAATGGACCATGAGTATGGCAACTATACTTCACAACTTACCCAAATAATAATAATATATACAATGTTCATATGTATTTGGCTTTAGCAAGGTGATGTGCTGAAAAAGTGCACACCATAAGTGTCAAGCAGAACACATGGACTACGTACCAGCTAATCACATGCAAGCTGAGCCAGAAATTTTGTATGGGAAGGGGGTGGGGAGCAGCAGCCTGCCAGCCCCTTAATAGACATATATGACAGCAATTTTATTACATTCTCCCTCATAATATAAATAAAAATCATAAATATATACTAGAAAAAAATGCTTTGACATGTTAGGAGGCCATGGCCCCTCCCAGCCCCCATGCCTCTGCCAAGTAAAGCGAATCCAATCAACTTGTTAGAAAGGGCAACTAATAGAAACCAAAGGATAAACCTTTTATTAAATTTCTTAGAGCTAGCACAACCAAAATAGTATCGAGAGCCAATTAGTGTTATTGCGATGATAAGTTAATACACTTAACTGCAAAGATTTATTAGTATCGAGATACAGCAAGTCGATCCATTGAAGTTATATAAGTACCGAGACCAAACCCCATACATAGCAACACGCATGATATCCTTTTAAGGGCAACATCTGGGCATACTTCCTGGATAATAAACTAAACTCTGAATGCATCTCTCTTGGTGCTCTGTAAGGCTGAGCGACTCCCAACACCATTCCCTGTCTCCCCGTCGCCCCGACACCATTCCAAAGCCAAGCAAAGGCCCTTCCACGCATGCGATGAACCTGCATCCTCTGCACTTGCACATCTGAATATGCACATATCAGGATATGTAGGATCACTAAACCATTGCAATTTCTAGAAATAATCACAGCACCATCTTCACCCGATTGCGCACACTACAAAGGAGCCATCTACATTGATCTTAAACCATCCTGGCACGGTGGCCTAGACCGGCCTCATATCCACAAGTCTTTGCTTTACCCTTGTCATCCCTTCCTACAACGGATTGTCTGATTTCCGTAAGAGAAGACCAGCGATTGATTAAAAGAGTGATCAGACTCAACAATCGTGCATGGGCCTAATTGATGACTTATACTGTTATGTGCTGATCAAGAACGCAATTGCGTGAGCATGGTAAGGTCTCGCTGAATCCCGAGGCATTGGTCCAGAAGAAGCAGCAGCCAATCTGGACCGCTGTAGTGAAACTCTGCTGCTCATTCGGTAAAGGCCAGCTATCTCTCATAGCTGAGCGCAGGTTCCGGACATGAGAGCACTCGACAGTGGCGGGGAAGCTTGTTTCTACCATTGAATCGCGCGCAGATGGGGCACGCATCATTATCTTCCAAAAACAGTGTCAATGAGATCGCCTCTTGGGTGGTACTGTGCTTTCAGCAAATGCGCGCACAGACTGTATGGAAATTGTGCGATCACTTGGCCATACTTGCAAGTTGCAATACTTAGTATACAGTCTGTGACTCGATCTGTGCCAACAGACCTCATTGCTGATCTCAATTAATCGGCCATCAATTGCTCATCAAGCAGACCCAGCGAATATGCGGACACAACATACAAGCTGGCAATCCTGTCTTTCGTCTTTCTTCACCCAAAATAATCTATAACCACCCTTTAAAACCGATGCGTACATTGGCGTCTCCATCCCCGTACAATCTTAATCTATTTCTACCCTTTAAAACCGATGCGTGCATTGGCGTCTCCATCCCCGTACAATCTGGGCAAAGCTCCATTTCACCGGTCCAGACACCGACACGGCTAGGCGACTACAGCGACGTTGCCAGGCAGCCGTCCGTGCAAAACCGCGTGGCGCCAGACCGATTCGTTTGTCTTTTGTCCTCCGCTCGTGCTGCCCTGCCCGCCACCATATATACATGCCAATGCGCCATGCCGCCATAGCCATCTCCGGCCACCGTAGCTCGCTCCTCGATCACTCTCAGTCACCAGCAAATACAAACTGCTGCTCCTAGATCTCAGGCAGCAAGCTAGCTTGCCAAGTAGCCATGAGCATCGCCACCATCCCCATCGTGCGATGCGCTGCCACGGTTAATACTTCCGTCTTTGGCCGGAAGAGCCGCCGTTGCAATGTGAGAGCAACGGCTACAGCAACGTCGTCGACGGAAAGGCCTCGGGGAACAAAAAGGGACTACTACAAGGTGCTGTCCCTGGAGCACCGGTCCGACGTGGGCGCGGAGGAGATCAAACGCGCGTACCGGCAGATGGCGCGACGGCACCACCCCGACGTGTGCCCTCCGTCGCGGCGCGCCGAGTCCACGGAGCTCTTCCTCGAGCTGCGGCGCGCGTACGAAACGCTCTCCGACCCGGCCCGGCGGCTTCGGTACGACGCGGAGCTGAGGACAGACGGCAGGGAGGTGGCGAGGCGGCCCGGCGTTGCGTTCGCGAGGGACGTGTGGGAGTCCCAGCTCAGTGGGCTGCGCGCGCGCGCTCCGAGCAACGCCAGAGAGCCAGGAGGAGCAACCAGCCGCAGCGGACGGTCTGATTGGGTGATGTGCATGGATGTTCAATGATACTAAAAAAAAAACTAACAAGAGACGCCCTCCCACTAAAATTTGAATTCCTAGTCCATTTACTAAAATCCATAGATGTCCATTTTCTGCTAGCCTTCCACCTCTAATTGGGTGTACGACTTGGGACTACAGAGTAGATTCGTTTTTAATCCATTCTTCGATTTTTTTGACGAATAATTCATTCATTCTTCAGTTGATGATTATGTTTCAATAAAGTATGGCCAAATTAAAGTGCCTTTTTGTCCTAAATGGCCTTGAGAGTTAGAGAGTTATGAGGCTGCAAGTCTCAGACTAAAGTTTCATAGCATTGTTTCCATGATTGCCACGTCACGTGAAATAAAATGAAACACCGATGAAATCCTCACTCTCAATGGAGAGTTTCATTCATGCACATTAAATTTAATGACTCACGAGAGAGTTGGTATTCGTTCCAAGAGAGTTTCATCCCCATAAAATTCATTTCTTCTCTCTTCTTAAATACGGTGCCACATCATCTAAAAATGCCTATGTGACAACTTTTTTTTTTTTAGATAAAAGGCCTTGGCCCAGCTTTTATAAAAAGCTTAAGAAGATCTAGTTAACTGCTGGGGCTACCAGCTTATATCAAACGAACCAGCATAAAACCAACATAGACCACAAGAACATAACAGAGTTTAACCCTCTCATGGCGACAAAATCTACTTATTTGACGAGCACGCCTAGTAACACAACTGCAAAAGCTCCTAACATCCCACCAGAAACTATTCCTCTTCTGGATCCCACCAGGATTGCTTGAGAATGTAATCAGACCCTTGTCATCCTGCACTCAGGTGACCTCCTCCCATGTCGCCGCACTCTTTGGTGACATCTGTATCCATTGCTTCATAAGCCCCAGCGCTTGGAATGATACCTGTTTGGTAGATTTGACAATCACATTAGAGAAGACCAGATTATTTCTAGACTTCCACAAAGCCCAGCCCACAGCCCCCATTATCCACCATAGAGTGTTTCTCTCCTCATGGGAATTAGCCCTATGTAGAAAATCCTGAAAGGATGCAATAGAAATAGGTATTGATGGCCAGCCTTGTCTCTCACCCAGCACCAGGTGGCTAAGGCTATTGGGCACTGGAAAAGGAGATGATCTATAGATTCTTCTGCTTCACAGAATTTGCAACCCAATGCTTCATCCCAGTTTCTTTTCCTGAGCTGTTGAACTGTCTGCACCCTATCATGCCAAGCCATCCAAAGGAAGTTTTTTACTTTTAGAGGTATTTTCTGCCCCCACATTTCCACCATTAACAGATCAGTCACCCCAGGATTTGTCATGAACCTGTAGATGCTTCTTGTAGAGAATTTGCCTGATGGCTCTAGCTTCCAGGTTACCGAATCACTGTCATTATTTAGAGTCACCCCCTCTAACATCTCTCTCATTACCCCCAATTCTTGAGTAGCCACATCTCCTAGCCTTATTCTATAATTGAGTTGCCAATTACAAGCACCTGCCCCCTGAACTGATATATTTTGATCTAAACAGATTTTGAACAACTGTGGACATATGGTCTTAAGTGGCACCTCCCCCAGCCAAACATCTAGCCAGAATCTGGTTTTTGCACCATTACCCACTATATTGGCTTTGCCTCTTTCATACCACTCTTTAGCAGCATGTAAGCCTTGCCAGAACTAGGAGCCCCCTGTGCCTATGTGGCAACTCATTAAATGCAAATTAAATTCTGATGAAACACCCACTGGGCCTGGCCATCAAGGCTTGACTAGCCGGGGTATGAGTGATTTCTGATAGCCCCTTCGAAAGTCGCTGAGTCTCAGTTTTACCGACTAGGGAAATTTTGTCATAAAACAACAAGACACTAGATCCGATAAAAACTTAGGGTGTGTTTGGTTGCTCGCCACTCCGCTCCACAACAAAGATAAGACTTTACCAAAGCAAATGTTTGGTTGAGCATTAAGTTTAGGTAAACCACAAGTTTCTTAATTAGCTCTCACCAACTACGCCGTTCAATTTCAACGCTTTTATCATTAGAGCATGAAGTGACTACACACACTGAGGAAACCAAACATTCGACCCCTTATATAATGGAAAATAAGGTGGACAATGGGTGTAGCGACGACGCATGCCCCCGACCTGATGGATGCCATGTGGACTCAAATGCCATCGCCCAGTCCTCGTGTTGGTTTGCATGATGTTTCTCGATTTGGAGTGACTTTTGCTAAATGACCAAAACAACAACCAAAGGGTGAATGGAAGCCTCAAATTTCTTTCAAAACTTTGGTCCTAGGCTCAACAATCTACCCCACAACCAGATTCACACAAAATGCGAGTGATACACGTGTGATCGGTAGCAAGATATCCCACACGAAGTCTTAGGCACACTTGAGAACCCTCGAGAAGAAATGGAAACAAACCCTCAAAGAAACATGAGAAAACAACCCAAATCAGCATAGGCATGGATTGTCTAGGGCCACCTTGTTGACCGCTTGGCGGCACAAAATGATGAGGAATAGTAAGTGGAATAAGCAACTTTGACAGCTGCTGAAAAAATAAACCGCAGACTATTTGGGGTAAGGGGTGGACTATCCAACGTTCAAAACAGGGAAAACCAACTTTAGAAACAAGTTCTAGACGCTGCTCGTGAAGAAAGTGTGGACTATCCATGACTGAGCAAGCAAGAGGCTGCTTTATGTGATATGAACGGTCAAGGGCAAACTGTCTCGGGTCCAAGTGCCGACTGTTTGCAGTTGGGGAGAACAATACAAACAAAGAGCGCGAAAAATCACCTAGAACAAGCCAAAATCTAATTTTCGCCAAATCAAACCCAATTACCACCAAATTTGAACACATGGTCACAAGGCAAAATATGATCTATCTCCAAGAGATCATCGCCCAATTTGAGGCCATTCCATGGGAATTTGAAGAGAGGTCAAAAACTCATGTTCTAGAAACCTAGGCACAAAAACGACCCAATCTATGGGCTCGTGAGGAATTGGTTAATTTTCTTCTAGGAAAAGGTTTAACTCACTTCATAGCTCAAATCAACACAAAAAGAACATATCAAAACGGCCCAAAATCAACGAATCAAGTCAAGAACGAGAAGGGGAAGAGGAAGAACGCGAAGAACGCAAGATGAACACGGAAATCGATTTTTTTCGACAAATCCTAGTGGGAACGAGGATGATTGGGCCTCCTCTCACACACACACACAATCTGATATCTTCCACCGATCAATTGAATCTATGGACCTCTACCACTCAAGCAACTAGAAGAATGGAAAACCTAAAATGAAAATGTGACAAATGCCGAAATGGAGGAGGAGAGGGAAATGAGGGCTCCCTCGCCCTATTTAACATGGTTATTTCACATCCCGCCTTTGCCCTTGATACAAAATGATCAAGTCAAACCACTAAGCTCAAGGGTGTTACGGTCCAACCCGATATATTCTTGATTGATGGCCACCGTGCCTTCTCGTGAGGTAGCTTCACCCCCGACCACGAAATACTCGATGTCGCCACGTGCCTTCCTTCCGCCTTGGAGCCTATGCTCGGGTTTTGAAGCCTAAAACGCGGCGTAAACCCGTTGCCGATGGTTTTGAGGCCCAAATCACAAATTCCGCTTCAGAAGCGCACTCCATACGCATCTCCCGCAACTTGACACGTGTCACCACCGTTCTCTACTACTGGACTGCCAAGTCTTCTAGAGCCTCCCGCTCGACTTGCACGTCCTCGGTCTTGACTCGATCGACATGGTCACTCCATGTGCATTTCCACTTGTCAATGACCCCAGATGTCATCCACCATATCTAGTCATTTGGCGCTACAGTGCCTCGATCCAAGCCTCACGCCCGCCTCTTCACCGCTCCTCGTCCCGCCAAGACGGGCATGTCCCCTACTTGACGCTCACCTCGCCCGTCGACCACCGCTTTCCGAAGCTTCACACCTACACATTACAAGTTAAGAGACATGCACACATAGCTTTTCGCCATGGTAGAATTAGTCACTTAATTAAACCTGTGGATTACATTGACAATCACTCATCACATAAGCGAACCACAAGGGTACTAATCGACCTTGTGTTCGCATTTGTAAAAGATGTTGTTCACAAATGTCGTGGTGATGGTGTCCATTGGGAGATGTGCACACAAGGGTGCCTGCACCCACCGCCCCCCGACATTTGTGAGATGAAGGTCCTACTTCTCAACTAAAAGGCATATAAGCTATTGAAAGGCTCCATTCTAGCTTCACCTCTTTTTTGAATGGTCGTGGTCTTCAAGCAACTTGGGCAAACATAAATTATTCTTCCGGCTTCTCAGGGGGACGGGTTGAACACAAGGAATTTGCTTTGAAGGAAAAATAGAATTCTGGGTGCCTCTTGCATTTGCGTGCTCTATGATATCTGTAGTTGAAGAAACCCCCTTCCACCTATTTTTTGGTCATTCTTTCGGTCAAAAGCTGGCTGGAAATCCTTGCACATCTATTGGGATGACAGGCTTGATCGACTGGTATGGTGATTGAGGCTAGGAGGAACTTTGGCCATCCTATTTTCAGAGAATTAATGATAACAACGTCTTTGGTCCATCTAGAAAACCAGGAATAGCATCATCTTTGATGAAGGCAACCAAATCTTGAGAATCGGAAGAGACTCTTCAAGGAAGAGCTTGGCTTGGTTCGCATCAATGCCAATCCAACAAAGTGTACTCAACTGAAATCATGGCTACAACAGATCCTTTTGCTGTTTTTTGCTTTTGGGCTTTTCAGCCTTGTACCCCCCGGTTTCTCTTTTTTGTTTCTTTCCCGCACGTGGCTCTTTATGCAAGGGTTCTTTATTTTTGTTGTAGTCCCCTAGCCTTTCTGTTAGCTTCCTCTTAGGTTGCATCTTTACCTTTTTTATCAGAAAATGGAAAAAAATAGCTAGGGTAACCCCCGCTTTTTTCTTTTTTAAAAAAAGGATTTGTGAGATGAACCGGTTTTCCCTTGATTTATAAGATGAACAACTTGTTTTTTCATATCTGCGAGATGAACTCATTCAATCTCAAATTATGAACGTGTGATACGCATAAAGTAGTTTATTCTATTATATGGACTGTTTCATGCACAGGCAGTCGCAGTTCGCGCAGCGGCGGCCAGCTTCCCTCAGATGTGGATTTCACGCCAATTAACATCTCAACCGCCACGCCCCCACTTTTTAATGGTCAGTTAATCACACGTGTTTGCGCCGGGATCACGCCACAAACACGTCTAATAGTAATGCTTAATGGTAAACAGAATTAATAGTAAACCGAGCTATCGAGATATAGGATGGAAAGGGACTTACAAAGGGCGACGAAGGGTCACCAAGTCGGGTTACAATATTTGAAGTCGGCCAACCGAGAAGCGGTGGATTAACTATGACACCGCCCCTTACTCCACAGGTGCACTTGTGCACGGATGAAATCTGGGCTTCAACGTCCTTCTCCTAAGCAAACATCTTACGAACTCCTACGATACGCTGATCTTCTACCCGGTCGCCGATCTTACCTTCACATGTGCCGATATCCGTAAAAATAGAGGGGTGAGTACAAACGTATTCGGCAAGTCCCAAACTGTAGGTTGTAATTATTAAGGGTTTGGGCCCTAGCAGAGTCTCTAAAAAATCGCTCTCGCTAGTTCCCGGGTTATCTCATGTCATCACTGCTTTGTCATGACACCACGTGTTAGTCATCATCAAGTGTATATCTAATCATAGATGTTCGGCCTAGCACTTGCCCATTCCAAGGACGTGGCTATTCGAATAGATTCAATTAACTCGCAGAGGTGTACAAATTTCCCCCACACGATAGACACCGCCCTTACCACCGCGACTTGGCTTAGACAGGGCCTAACGAGATCCGCACCCGCTTGGGTGCTACCCTAGGTATATTGGTATAATCTTCACCCACGACTTCTCGGGGTTGGAAGGACAACACGCCACCCTAAGATGACGCATCACCCTAGACAATATGGTGATACCAAATCACCCACGGCTTTACATGTAATACCCTAATTACCCAACCTATCTTGTCAACACCACTCTCAATCTCAATCATCAATATGTGCCTCTAGCACTGCGCCACCGCGCCCAAACACTTCCGTGGAAGACCGCTCAAAGATCCACGCCAACGGGACATGGGGCCACTCTCCCCACATACGCTTCCTAATAGGTCGCTTGCTCGCTCCGGCCACCTTGGATCCCAATTATACCTCAACCCAACGGGGTGTGAATCAAGCGCCCCATAAACGACGTGTGGTCAGACGTAACATTATACTAGGTAGAAGGTCTATGAACCGGTCCTTAGGGGAGGCGAGTATCTCTCCGCTAGAACCCCTGTGGCGATTCCCGACGCGTGGTATTTAGGCTCTACCTGCACTACCACTACTCACCTCTTTTTGTTGGTTAGGGTTCATTAGGCATTCTCATGTTTCTCTTGATCACAACGTATGAGCGTAGATAACGTGGATGATTACGTCATCCGGCTTAGCTCCATAGCTACGTTATCGGGCTCACACCACTATTTACTAATCCGATTTATTATTATCATCATCATATTAATTAAGGTCATGATTAGGGGTAAGGACTTGCCTGCAGGAGGTTCTTACGAATCGCACGGCGTTGAACGTCTCTAGCTTTGCTTCGGACGGAAACTCCTAATCGGGTCGTCGGAAACTACCTCGGCATTTCGATAACCTAGCTTGAACTAGAGCATGTAAAACAAACATAGAACATTATGGTGGCAATGGGTTAGATGCATAGAGCTAGATTTTAGATGAATTATGGAAGTCGTTTCACGCTAAACGGAGTTAGTATGCATGAGATATGGATTTTATAATATTAATCCCTAATTAAATCATTAGGGTAATATTATAATATAATCTTATCATGTAATATTATTGGGACTAATTACATGATAAAATTCTATAAATCAAATAATGAATTTACAAATTTTTGGGAATTTTTTCGACACGGGGAAGTGGGATTTCTAAAGTATTGTGTACATTTATCGTAGTCAGAGTAATTATACTCGTGTACACAGAAAAAGCAGTCCCTACACGTGGGTGCCACGTGGGTCCAGATGGGACGCCACTGTGGCCGCCACGCAGGCGCCACGCGCTTTGCCAGATGCCCCTGGTGGCACCGGGTCGGGCGCCGACGGAGGGGAACCGCAGGGCGACGCGGGCGGCTTCACTGGCCCCGCGGACAAGGCCCGCCGCCACGGGCAAGGTCAGCAGGGCCTCGCCCCGCTTCGCCGGCACCTTTACACACGGGCGTGTGCATCGCCGGAGTCCGCCGGTTCGACTCCCTCGTTTCGCCTCGCTGCTCGCCGCAGGTCTTTCATCATCCGCCTCCACCTCCCCGTGATCGCATTGGCTGACAGAGGCAAAGGGTCGGGTGGACCTCCGCTGGGCGGGCAAGCCACCGGCGGCCAAGGGCGGGCGCCTCCGGCGCCCTCGGGCGTTCCCGGTAGGGAAGGATGGGAATAAGGGAGGGAATCGGAGAGCCTATGCACTAAGGACCATCACTAACCTTGTCAAACTTCGCCCGAACTACTCGCGTTGCGGACGCCTGTTCTCGCTTTCGGTTTCACGGCGGGTGGCGGCAAAAGCTTGGATTCTGGGGAAAGTCGGCGATTTCATGGGCGGTAGGAGGAAGAGAGGGAGTAAGGGTGGGCACCGCGTGTTCTGAAAGGGCCTGGAGCTTGGGAGTGAGGGGCGAGGTCGGATTGCTTTCGGTGGTGAGGCCTATTTAGGCGGCGCCCGTGCGATCCTCGTAGGAAGATTTTCCTCGAGCAGCCGGTATTTTTCGGTAAGCTCGCCCTTCGTGGTCGACAAATGATCGGATCGGTCATTTGCCCGGCGCTTAGCGCTCGTGCTCCTCGTCTCGAATTTTGGTGCATCGTCCGGTCATTAATCAACTTCTACACTGGATGACTTGCGTCCCGCCATGGCGGTGACGGTAATTGCTTTCGGTAAGCCATTTGTCTTGGCGTTGAACGGTGGCTTCAGGCGGTCGATCGCCCGTGAGGCTCAGACGTATCCCGTGACATCTTGCGTGGCGCTCATCCGGCTCTTTGGGCTGGCTCGCGTCTTGCGTCACATCGGCAGACAAATATCGACGATCTGACGATGGCGCGTATTTGTCAAGATTCATGGCGGGTGAGGTGGCTCGTCTCGGCGTGGTGCTTCAGCAGGGGCTTCGTGCCTTCCCTCGTACGCCTGGTCCACTCGCCAACCTTGCTCGAAAAGCACGGGCCCTCCACTGGTCGTGCGCTGGTCGCCGCCTCTCGGCGGAGGTAGAAGAACGGCGGGCCGGTGGGTCCCGAATGGCAGCGGTCATGAGGCGGGCTCGGTGTTGGGCTGGCCTCGCGGGCTTGTTTGACTGGGCCGGCTTCTTTGGTGCTATAGAAGAGGAAAGGAGGAGGGAAGTCATGCCGGCCGGGCCGAAAAGGGAGGGGGGAAGAAGTGAGCCCGAGAGCCTAGTTATTCCCTTCTCTTTCTATTTCTTTCTCTCTTTTCCTTTATCCTTTCTCCCATTTCTTTTATGTGTGTAAATACATATATATCTTTATTATATTTACTTGCATAAGATCTTGAACTTATATTCTCCTAAACTTTTATTTATGAGAATATTTATTCAAGGTACTCATACAATTAAATATGTATATGTGTACACACATTTTCTTCCCTTTTCTTATTATTTCATGTGTAGTGTATATACTATAAATATTTATACAAGCACCTTTATATTTCTCGGACTCTTTTTGTCGATATTATTTATTGCGCTCATAAAAATATTTAATTCATATTTGGTACACACGGTTTTCGTATTTATTCCCAGAGAAATTTTGTAATTCATTCTCATGCAACATTATACTTCCATAAATAAAGTCTAGATCTCACCTTGCATCGTCGGTCACCATAAAGTTCACCAAGCAACAAACAAGATTTCCTATTTGTCTATATGGTGAGAGTTTGAATGCGTGTTTTTCGAAAGGTGGTTCGTTTAGCTGAAAATAAATCAAGTTTTAATTGTAATTATAAAAGTTCAAATTTTTAGTGAATTTTAAAATGATGTAAAAACACGGGTGTTACAAATCTACCCCACTTAGATGAATCTAGTCCCCCGAGATTCCTAGTCTACGAGTGAAGGTCCTAATTCGAGGCCAAAGGGGTGGAGATAGAGATAGAGAGAGAGGGAGGAAACTTTCCATTGCTTACAGTGCTGTCTCTTCCGAACCTCTACGATTATCGTGCTATCCTGTCTCCAGGTCAACACGACACTGTGGAGGGCATGCCTTCTACTGTTGGTGATTACCGCTGCTTTTACCCCATCTTCTTGGTCTTGCACCTTGTCCTTGTAGTCTTCGGG
The DNA here is from genome assembly GCA_015847255.1 of Hyparrhenia diplandra. Lineage (NCBI taxonomy): Eukaryota > Viridiplantae > Streptophyta > Magnoliopsida > Poales > Poaceae > Hyparrhenia > Hyparrhenia diplandra. The sequence continues at coordinate 212,913 of JADLZK010011321.1, forward strand.
TCTTCTCTGGCGGCTACCCCACTTAGAGGATTGATTCCTCAAGTGTCTTCAGATTTTCTAGTGTCTTCTAGTGTCTGCGTCCCTCTAGCTTGTTCCTTTTGCGGTCTTCTCTGCGGTGTGTCCTTCGTCCGGTTTCTTCCGAGTGGCGGTCATCGTGTACTTGGGATTCCATCTCCTTCGGGACCCCAAGTTTTCGGTTGTTCTTTATTTTTCCTTGACTTAGCCCATTCTCGTATTTCTTTTGCTTCTTCCGGTCCTCTCCCATTTGTATATATCACTACCCCACTTAGAAAAATTTTTACGCTTATTATACGCTTTCGGTGGCTTTTATGCTTTGGCACCCATTAATTTTTCTTTGTTGATGCTCGCATTTGGATCATGAATCAAGCACAATAATCTTGGTAACTTCGAGGGGAGTACAACGGTAGAGAGCGAAAGGGAATGCTACTCTACAGTTACACCTCCCTTTGGGAGTGGCGGTTCTCTGGCGTCGGTCATGGTGGCTTCGCTTCCGGGTCCGTACTTGGCTCTACGGGGGCTTCTTCTCTTGGTGGTGCTTGACTGAGTGGTCGGGGTGGTGGTTCGGTTGTCGGTCTTACAGGGGATGGTGGCTTTGGTGGAGTCCATTCTTCTTTCCGTGAAGGGGTTAGTGGAAATTCCTTTCACCTTTGCGTGTTCTCGTCTCGTACATGTTGAACTTTTCGGGCGTCTCGAGGGGCGAGGATGTAGGCCTCTCCTAGCTCTTGGGTATGTTGCTCCTGGATGGTCTTCGGGGCCTCGGCGCAGTGTAGTCTCCCGACGATCGCCTTGCCGGGCGACTTTATCTCGCGGCGTGAGCGTGTTCTCGCGAGGAGTTGTTGGATGTAGCTTTCAAAGCTTGCTTGGCTCGATGGATCTGATCTCTTAGGGCAACATCTTGTCGCTCATACTTGCTCATCGAGGGTGAGTAGGTAGGACATCAGGTCTTTGGATGATGGGCCTCTCCCGGATCTTGTAGGCCTTGGTGCAAGTCGCCCGGGTAGGGCGGTTCTTCTCTTGGGGTGGCGGTACTTCATGGGGGTGCGAGCCATGGGTGCCTCATAAAGGTGACAAAGGTGGAGTAGTGCCTTGCGAGCGATGGCTTGGTAGGTGTCGGGGAATCGAAAACCGATAGCGGTCATGCTCCATTCTTCCGTGATGGCTGGGTGATCTTGACTCTTGGCGATGTAGATGGTGACTTCGCAGCCGATGGGTGCCACGCTCTTCATACTCGTAGCCCCTATACACGCAGGCGGTCTTGAATGCCAAGGTTCAGCATAGTGGCATAGAGAAGCCGGGAAACCGGGGTGTCTACAAGACTGGCCGCTAACCCATGTGCCGGCCATTTTGGGCTGTGGGTGGTGATGGTTCTTGGTGAGTGGATGGCAAAGAGGGTGATGGCAGAGGGTGGAAGATGGAGGCTAGCAGTGGAATGTTGGGAGTGGGATGGTGGTGAGAGCGATGGTGGTGCTCCTTTTATAGTGAGTCGAAGGGGATGGCTTCTAGGAGAAGCTTGGTCGACCGTATTGTGGTTGTGGTGTGTGGTGGAAGGAACGGAGTGAGTCTCTCCGTATTCATTGACCTTGCGATAGTGGTGTGGTCTTGGGGACAGTGTGGTCTCGGCCGGTGGATTCTCTATAGTGGGAAACCGTGTGTCTTCTCTATTGTCGCGATGTCGCTCGGCATTTCACTATGCTTCTAGGGCATCCGTTTTCTTCGGCGTAAATATCTTTTTATGGGCTTTGATGGCTGTCTTAAATCGTAGTCCTCTCGATTATCTTCTACTTGCGTTGCCGGTCTTCGGCTCGCTTGTATTATCGACACCGGGTTGCTACTTGAACTGTTGTGTTGTCTTGACGGCTTCAACGGTTGTGGTTCGGGGTCAAGGTAACAGTTAGATATTGGCAGCTTTCGGCATTGAGGTGACAAAGATGTCGGGCAATGTTTGCACGGTCGTCGGTCATAAAGAATACCGAGGCGACGGGCGCAGACGGCTGTAGGGGTGAACACCGTGGGTTCAACGCTACGCCGTGAGTCCATCTTGGTTGTCGCCACGCTCCTCGCAAGGTTAGTTCCTAATCTATTCGACTAGAAAGGGATTGGGAGGGAAAAGCACAAGGTACGATGGGGTCTAACTAACTAAGGATTAGAGGAAGCAAGCATTTTAGGTAGGGATAGACTTTTGGGGTATCCTAGTAACACCGGTGTTTGGAAACATACAAACTTACGGTGTGAATCGCATGAAAAGTTAGTCACGGCGAACTAAGTTTATAGGGAAACTTGTCTTATTACTCGTGACTTAAGGGAATTTTCAATACGTTCACTGATTCTATCGGAATTTTTCTTCCATTAATCACTATGATTAGTAATAATGGAGAAATTTCCTTTAGGATTGAAAGGAAATCAGGCATTACATTAAACAAACAAGCACGTCAATAATTCTCATCACAGGACAGTTTTATTGATGGTACATGGTCGCACCACACGTAGCAACTGCCATGACGATTATTGCGCGACTTTGGACCTACTAAAGGCCTTGAAGCCTAGACGTCTATGAGCGGCTTAACGGCTTAGCAACTAATGCTAAGACATGGCTTGCACAACAAGCTTGCACGCGGATAATACTACTCGAACTTATTTTGTTGCCGGGACTTTATGCCTTATAGAGATTCCATCAAGGCTAGACTTGCACATTGCATTAGCGCCCACATAGGTGCTCGGATATTCTTCGCATTTCCGGTCTTGGGCCACCGTATAGCTTTCGAATCCTTCTGTTGGGGCTTTTGGAACATGCAAGTTTATTACGCACTTTGGATCTTGGTCTTCTTAAAACTCTCGATTTTTAATATCGAGGAAGGCAGAGTATCCTAAGTACTTTAGTATCTCTAAGGGGAGTCGTAGAAACTCTCCTTTAGCCAGCCGTCCCGATTGAGATCATCCTTACTAGTCCATTCTTTTGCAAAGAGTTTCGATGTTGCCATCGATTCCGCAACATACAAACTATTGTAGTAAGGTGTACTCGAAGCAACAAGTTTAAAAGTAGTTATCCATATGTGGAGTTAAAATTTTTGTTAACCCAAAAATTCATCCTATGGACAAGCTTCGGCTCGATACCACTGTCACGCCCCACTTTTAATGGGTCGTTAATCACACGTGTTTGCGCCGGGATCACGCCACAAACACGCCTAATAGTAACGTTAATGGTAAACGTAATTAATAGTAAAACCGAGCTATCGAGATATAGGATGGAAAGGGACTTACAAATGGCGGCGAAGGGGTCACCAAGTCGGGTTACAATATCGAGTCGGCCAACCGAGAAGCGGTGGATTAACTATGACACTGCCCCTTACTCCACAGGCGGACTTGTGCACGGATGAAATCTCGGGCTTCAACGCCCTTCTCCTAAGCAAACATCTTACGAACTCCTACGATACGCCGATCTTCTACCCGGTCGTCGATCTTACCTTCACATGTGCCGATATCTCGTAAAATAGAGGGGTGAGTACAAACGTATTTCGGCAAGTCCCAACCAGAGGTTGTAATTATTAAGGGTTTGGGCCCCAGCGAGTCTCTAAAATCGCTCTCGCTAGTTCGGGGTTATCTCATGTCATCAACCTTTGTCATGACACCACACAGGTTAGTCATCATCAAGTGTATATCTAATCATAGATGTTCGCCTAGCACTTGCCCATTCCAAGGGCGTGGCTATTCGAATAGATTCAATTAACTCCGCAGAGGTGTACAAATTTCCCCACACGATAGACACTGCCCTTACCACCGCTGACTTGGCTTAGACAAAGCCTAACGAGATCCGCACCCGCTTGGGTGCTACCTAGGTATATTGGTATAATCTTCACCACGACTTCTCGGGGTTGGAAGGACAACACGCCACCCTAAGATGACGCATCACCCTAGACAATATGGTGATACCAAATCACCCACGGCTTCTGGTAATACCTAATTACCCAACCTATCTTGTCAACACCACTCTCAATCTCAATCATCAATATGTGCCTCTAGCACTGCGCCACCGCGCCCAAACACTTCCGTGGAAGACCGCCAAGATCCACGCCAACCGGACATGGGGCCACTCTCCCCACATCGCTCCTAATAGGGTCGCTTGCCTCGCCAGGCCACCTTGGATCCCATTATACCTCAACCCAACGGGGGTGTGAATCAAGCCGCCCCATAAACGACGTGTGGCTGACGTAACATTATACTAGGTAGAAGGTCTATGAAACCGGTCCTTAGGGGAGGCGAGTATCTCTCCCGCTAGGAACCCCTCGCGGCGATTCCCGACGTGGTATTTAGGCTCTACCGCACTACCACTACTCACCTCTTTTTGTTGGTTAGGGTTCATTAGGCATTCTCATGTTTCTCTTGATCACAACGTATGAGCGTAGATAACGTGGATGATTACGTCATCCGGCTTAGCTCCATAGCTACGTTATCGCTCACACCACTATTTACTAATCCGATTTATTATTATCATCATCATATTAATTAAGGTCATGATTAGGGGTAAGGACTTGCCCGGGAGGTTCTTTTAATCGGCACGGGCGTTGAACGTCTCTAGCTTTGCTTTCGACGGAAACTCCTAATCGGGTCGTCGGAAACTACCTCTGCATTGCCGATAACCTAGCTTGAACTAGAGCATGTAAAACAAACATAGAACATTATGGTGGCAATGGGTTAGATGCATAGAGCTAGATTTTTAGATGAATTATGGAAGTCGTTTCACGCGAAAAACGGAGTTAGTATGCATGAGATATGGATTTTTATAATATTAATCCCTAATTAAATCATTAGGGTAATATTATAATATAATCTTATCATGTAATATTATTGGGACTAATTACATGATAAAAATTCTATAAATCAAATAATGAATTTACAAATTTTCTGGGAATTTTTCTCGACACAGAAGTGGGATTTCTAAAGTATTGTGTACACTTATCGTAGTCGTAGCAATTATACTGTGTACACGAAAAGCAGCCCTACACGTGGGTGCCACGTGGGTCCGATGGACGCCACCGTGGGTCGCCACGTAGGCGCCACGTGCTTTACAGATGCCCCGGTGGCAATCGGTCGGGCGCCGGACGGAGGGGGAACCGCAGGGCGACGGGCGCTTCCACACCGCCGTCCCGTGATTCGCCCGGCCCTCGGGCCTTCGTAAATGGGAGGCTCCGCCCCGTCGGCCACTCCACACACGGGCGGTGCACCGCCGGAGTCCGGCCGAGTTCGACCGTTCCCCGCCTGTTGCTTCGTCGTCGCGGTCTTTCATCATCCGCCTTCCACCTCCCCGATCGACATTGGCGGGACAGCAGGCAAAGGGGTCGGGTGGATCTCCACGCATGGGGCGCCACCGAGCGGTCGCGGGCGGCGCCCTTTCCGCGCCCCGGGCGTTCCGGTAGGGAAGGATGGGAATAAGGGAGGGGAATCGAGAGCCCATGCACCAAGCGACCATCACTAACCCGTCAAACTCGCCCGAACTACCGCGTTGCCCTAACGCCTTGCCCCGGCCGGCCACGGTGGCGGCGAAAGCTTGATTGGGGAAAGTCGCGATTTCGCGGCTGTAGGAGGAAGAGAGGGAGAGAGTGCGGGTGGGCACCGCGTGTTCCTGAGCAGCGGAGCTTGGGAGTGAGGGGGGCAGGTCGATTGCTCGGTGGGTGAGGCCTATTTATGGCGTGGGCGCCGCTGGGATCCTCGCCGGGAAGATTTTCCTCCCGAGCCGATATTTTTTCCCGACGCGCGCTCCGCCGCCGACCTCCGTACCGATCCAGGCCGTTGCCGCGCTTGCGCCCTCGTGCTCCCCTCGCCCCCCGACGGCTGGTGCATCGTCCGGTCGCGGTCAACTACACCGGCCGATTGCCACCGGCCATGGCGACAGCGGTGCTCACCGCGCGACTGTGCGCGTTGAACCGGCGCTCAGGCGTCGGGCCGCCACTGGGCTCGGCCATCCCTCCGCATGCGCCGGCGCCATCCGGCCGCTGGCCGCTCGCCGCGGCCGTCACATCGGCGGCACAGTCGACCAGTACGACGGTAAGGGCGGCGCTTTCAGATAGCATTCATGGCGGGTGAGCCGGCTCGTCTCGGCGGTGCTTCAGCGGGGGGCTTCGTGCCTTCCCTCGCACGCCGGTCCACTCGCCAACCTTGCTGAAAAGCACGGGCCCTCCACTCTTGCCGCGGTCGCCGCTCTCGTGCGGGAGGTAGAAGACGACGGCCGGCCGGGTGGGTCCCGAATGGCGCGTCATGAGGCGGGCTCGGTGTTGGGCTGGCTTTCGGATTGGGGCTTGTCGGATCGGGCCGGCTTGCTTTGGTGCTATAGAAGAGGAAAGGGGAGGGAGGGGAAGTCGTTTGGGCGAAAGAGGGAGGGGGAAGAAGTGAGCCAGAGAGCCTAGTTATTCCCTTCTCTTTCTATTTTCTTTTCTCTCTTTTCCTTTATCCTTTCTCCCATTTCTTTTATGTGTGTAAATACATATATATCTTTATTATATTTACTTGCATAAGATCTTGAACTTATATTCTCCTAAACTTTTATTTATGAGAATATTTATTCAAGGTACTCATACAATTAAATATGTATATGTGTACACACATTTTCTTCCCTTTCTTATTATTTCATGTGTAGTGTATATACTATAAATATTTATACAAGCACCTTTATATTTCTCGGACTCTTTTTGTCGATATTATTTATTGCGCTCATAAAAATATTTAATTCATATTTGGTACACGGTTTTCGGTATTTATTCGAGAGAAATTTTGTAATTCATTCTCATGCAACATTATACTTCCATAAATAAAGTCTAGATCTCACCTTGCATCGCCGGTCACCATAAAGTTCACCAAGCAACAAACAAGATTTCCTATTTGTCTATATGGTGAGAGTTTGAATGCAGGTTTTCGAAAGCAGGGTTCGGTTTAGCGGAAAATAAATCAAGTTTTAATTGTAATTATAAAAAGTTCAAATTTTTAGTGAATTTTAAAATGATGTAAAAACACGGGTGTTACATCAACACAGATTATCGAGATCTTATACTACAATTAACCCGAGCTATAATTTGAAACTAAGGGAGTATCACTTAAATTTTTGTCTATTAGTACTAGCTAAATCTATATATAGATCACGTCGATAGAGAAAGCATCACTTTATTGTGGTTACAGTACCCATAGAAAATGTACGGTGGATACATTCAATCAATCAAAGGCCGGCAATCTTTATAGATCACGGGTTTGATGACATGATGATCTTCAAATTTAAATATGTGCTGGTCAATATCTGAATTCTTCGACTTGAACGAGTCCATAGTAGAAGATAAAATACAAGATACGATACAATTCATTTGTCTTTCTTTTAACACTTAATAAGGCGCTTCAAATTAATTTCAGATCCTGAGATCCTAAGTGTCCACAAATTGAATTATGGCACACTCTTTCAAACCTCCGGCGGCTGGCCACCCGTTCACGCTGGTCTCCCGGTTGCCATGTCCAGCTGCCGCCCACATGCTAACCTAACGTCATCAGGCAATCACTATTCCAAAACCCTTCTTTGGTCCAAGTGCCATTTTCCTCCACCCATGAGGCCATGACAATAGATGACCCTGCTCTCTTCCCATGCCAACCTCCTCTGCATGACCGCTTGGCATGTGTCGCTTAACAATTTCCTTCAGATCTTATTGTCACTGACACATCCATCATTAGTTCACTCTTGCTAGGATTGGATGTGCTTGTTTGATGTTTATGAGGGAACGAGTCGGTCCCGGATTTTGGCTGGCATGACATGATAAGAGACGAGTGGACTAGCCAAATAGTTTTGTAAAGCTAAATTTGGCCATTATTAAAAGGGACATTTATCGTAGGACACCCAAAGTGACGTTCTTTGGGTGGCGGACACGCCTCTCTCCATATTTTGCGGACACGTGCCGTTTAATGTAATTTAGCCCGTGAGACGGGGAGAGAAACTCAACACCTAAACAATCGCTGTCATTTGTAAACGTAAGGCCAATGACTATAAAATTTTAATAGCAACAAGATATGATAGTTATCTACAAATCATCTAGTACTGCTTCCATAGAAAACCTAATTAAGGACATGATATGATAGACTTAATTATTCTTGATGTCATATCATGTCCTTAATTTGGTTTTCTATAGAAGTGAGTATTAGATGATTTGTAGACAATTATCACATCTTGTTGTTGTTAAAATTTCATAGTCATTGGCCTTACGGTTTACAAATGGTAGCTGTTTTGTTGGTGAGTTTCGCTCCCCTTAGTGTTTACAGCAAAATTACATCAAACGACAGTGTGTTTTGGTAAATATGAAGAAAGACGATGTCCGCCCCAAAGAGCGCCACTTTGGGTGTTCTACAGACAAATGTTCCTAAAAAAAATACATCTTCCAACAGACTCTCTACATGACTCTTCAAATTGGCTAGCTCTCCATCCCTCCACCTTCACTCTCTATTCTTGTAGAGCCCACCTCACTAGTCATTTTTTTACATAGTCTCTTGGAGTACTCTAGTATTTTGTTATAACTTTATTTTAGAGAGTAGTTAAAATAGTAATTCTGGCAAGTCTTTTTAACTAGTCTCTTGATCAACATGCTCTTAGTGCGTCAAACGAAACACCATATTTCGGTTTGGATACTTTCATATGCTTTTGGTTATGTAAACTAAACACACCATTAAAGGTTGCTGTTGTGCCTACCCAAGAGAGCATGTGCATGGTCCCACCCAACTGCATGTGAGGGAGGGAGCACAACGAGTGTACCCCATGGGTACAAAAAACCGAAAACCGAACCGAATTTACCGAAACCGAAAAAATCAGTTCCAGTTTTTCGAAAACCGAAATTACCGAGGTAAATTTGGTTCTGGGCCTCGGTTTACCGAATTCTGAAGTAGTACCGATTTGACTCAAAGTGGTCCAACCCATGAATACGTTGGCCCAAGTGCCCAACAGCAACCCACCCAACGTCAGGAAGGTAACCCTAGCTACTTGACCACTTCACCCGGACGCCCAGCCACCGCTCAGATGCCCCTCGTGCAACCGCCTATCAGCCACGCTCGGCGCCTTCGTCCTCCGCGCTGCGCTCTCGATCCATCAATGGCCTCGGCACCTTAGTAGACGCCGACTCGCTGGCTCAGCCTCGACCTCGCTTTCACCCCGGCCAGGCGGCCACCACGCGACGTGGTCGCACCGTCCGCTCGTCCAGTCATCCCCCTGGTCACGCCGCACGCTGCATCTTGCCACTCGCGAGGCGCCACCGTCGTCTCTGACCCTGAAACGGTCGCGCCGCCGTCGTTGTCCGACCAGCAAGGACGTGCAGCAGGCGAGGCAGCAAGCCAGTGAAGACGTCGACCACTTCCATTGCTTCTCGGGGCTGGAATATAAGTCTGATTTGGTTGTTTTTGGTAAATACCGGAACCGAAACGAAATAACCGATACCGAATTCCCTCAATACCAAGTTTTCGGGAACTGATCGGTACTAGTTTTTTCAGGAACTGAATCTACATGAGTACCGAGGAACCGAACCGATCGGTTCGATATTACTTAATGTCTAAGGTTATGTACCCAATGCCAGAGAGAGAGAGAGAGAGAGAGAGAGAGAGAGGGCAAAGCGCGTGTGCCCCAATACGAGAGACAAACCAATGCGAGAAAGATAACGGGATGGAGCACAACACGTATACCGATGTGTTGGCCCAACTACATACTCGACTGTGGGGACTAAGCCTGGTGGTGCAGTGGTGTTGGCGTGCTCCGATGCTTTGTAGGAGTGTTGCATGTACGTCTGACTATTGGATGGATGGGTGCTGCGTGTGCGTGCCGACGATTTAGAGGGTGTGGGGAACAACACCCGCAACGACATACTGAAACAAAGTGAGACAATTGTAATCTATATTTGCAACATATGGGTTTAACCACTGCAATATATGCTACATTTATATGAAACAATTATAACATACGTCTGATATGTGTAACATACGTGTGAAACACTTTCCACATACGTGTAACATACGTTTGAAACATGTGAAACACTTACAACATATGCGTATAACCATTGCTATATTTCAACATGCGTTTGAAACAGCTGAAACATTTAAACATGCATCTGCAACATACATGCAACATCATAACTACATTTGCAATATATCCAGGTAAAACATATGCACCGTACAACTACAACATGTGCTGGTCTACTAGCTGCCGTCAATGATTGGAAGGCTCGTTGAAGTTGCGCGAGGGAGTGTAGCGCGAGGCAGATATAGGCGGCGTGCGCGGCATGGAATCGGTAGTAGCGAGTGGGAGGAGTTGTGCCGGGTCAGACCTGATCCACAGGCCTAGCAAAGACCTGATCTGCAGGCCTAGCAAAGGCCTAAGGGGGTCTAATTTGAACTTTTCTCATCATCGTAAAAACTATGACAAACAGATTGTAATGCTACCTACCGTTAGCAAAAGTAACAAACTAGTAATCACCACCTCATGAAGTTGAATTAGATCGGCAGTTTGTGCATGGGTGTTTACTTTGTTCGATAATTATTTTTTACACACTGCCTTTTACATTAAACAGGACAAATAAAGATCCCTCAAGAAATGAATTACTACTCTAGATCTATCACTTTTTTTTACTGCTCAAACGTAGTAAAATTAACCAGATGTCACGAGTCGCCTTCCGTTGATTGAAAGAATGAATAACCCGAGAACTCCACCCCTGTAAGTACGTGCTTCATCCGCGTGCCCTGCGAGGGCGCACGCCACCGTTCCTGGCGCTCTGCCGCTGCTCGGAGCGCGCGCGCAGCGCACACAGCTGCGCCTCCCACACGTCCCTGGCGAACGCAGCAGCACCGGCGGCCGGGTCCTCTTCCCCGCCGGCCCTCAACAGGCCGGCATCGTACCGGAGCCTCTGCGCCGGGTCGGACAGCGTCTCGTAGGCGCGCTGCAGCTCGAGGAAGAGCTCCGTGGACTCGGCGCGGCGCGACGGCGGGCACACGTCCGGGTGGTACCGCAGCGCCAGCCGCCGGTACGCGCTCTTGATCTCCTCCGCGCCCACGGCCGCCGAGTGCTCCAGCGAAAGCACCTTGTAGTAGTCTTTGTTTCTTCCCTCCGAGCAGAAATGGGAGGTTGATACGGCCTTCACCGTGCAGCGGCTGATCCTCCGGCAAGAAACAGCAGCTTTGGTCATCCTGCCTGTGCTCCTCGTCGGCATCGGGATGGTGCTGGTGGCCATGGCGCTGTCGGCCTGCAGGTTAGGTAGCTAGTAGGCAGCTAGCTGATCGAAGAAAGCCGGGCGTGTGTGTATATATATAAGCGTCGGCAGGGCGGCCGGTAGACTGAGACAAATTAGAGGGAGCTAGGCCGATGGGGCCGGTGATATACGCGTTTTGCACGGGTGGCTGCGCGGTCGCCATCGTCGGCGATGACCTAGCAGCGGCGGGACGGGCCGATAGTATGATGGAGACGAATGGCGTTTTGCAAACGGATTGTTATGGGATGGAGAGTTGGACTTGGTGACGGCAAAGATGCATGCGCTGAGGTATATAAAAAAGTTTTTTTTTTTTGAGAGTAGGTGAGTGCTGTGCGTGCCATTCGGATTTGGCAATGCAAATTGATTGGAACGGCAGACAAGGCGAACGACGCGCGACCGCGCGCGTGCGGGTTGTCGTGCCATCTTGTACCCGGGGATGTTAGGCGCCAAACATCGCGCCCCGACCCCCTTTGGTGGGCCGGCTCCACGCCCACACGCCCAAGGCCTGCTCGGGAAGACGACGGCGGCGCCCGGCGAGCCACGCACGGAGATGACGACGATGAAGGCGAGCTTTCCCGGCGGTTAGTGTCCGGGGCCTCCCCCCCCTCCCCCTTCGTTCCCCGGCTATAGAATCCGCCGGCCGGTCGTCGCTGCCGCCGACACGGGCGGTTCGGCCCGTGGGGGCCTCGGAAGCCGGGCGGGGGCCGGACTCATCCGGTTGGGTATGGGTAGGCGGCGGGGGAGCCCGAGGTCGCCGGAGCTGGAGAAGATGAGTACGGTTAGGGTTTCGGCCGGATTTTGGAGAAGATGGGAAGGGAAGGTGGGTGGCCGCCGGATGCTAGGGTTCCCTGCAGCCCGCCCCGTCCCTAGCTCGCCAGTAGCTCGTGGAACCCTTGCACCGGCGGGCGCCGGGTGTGTGGCCGGGTGGGGGGGTGGGAGGAGGGGGCATCGTCGTCATTGAGAGGAAGATGAAGGCCTTGGTGGGCCATTAGCCGGGCCCCCAGGTCCGCGCATAACACGACCCTCTTGTACCCTCCTGTTTGGGCCGGTCTGTATATATGTTTATGCAGATATATTTGCATTTTATCTAGGTCAAAAATAAGTTTGATTGCCGATTGATTTTGCTGTCAACAAGAGATCTCCATTGAGGGACGGAGTGAAAGAGACCTACGACGCAGCTTTCAGCTTCCTAGTCGTCATGAACAGCCCAATCCACACTAGCTTGCTGCAAGATAAAATGGTCCGGTAAACGGTACCGGCCGACGGCTAGGCCGGTCACTCGCATGTGGACACTAGCGCTTTATTGAATTCGGCTACGGCGAGAAGCGATGCAGGATGGACGGAGTGGCCACGACGGAGCCCGGCCGGCTGCTGTTAGGTTACATTCTTACGGAGTAGGTTCTCAAGGTTCTCAAGTTCATGTATTGACGTGATTCCCTGCACCTGCTCACATTCACACAA